>JAUMTR010000009.1:413970-437090 GCA_032270685.1 Microctenopoma stevenorrisi
ACAACACGTTTAGGCCTGCCCGGTCTGTCCGGCAGCTTCCCCGGCCATCTGATCCAACTCACCACCAGGTGGTGATCTGTTGACAGCTCAGCCCCTCTCTTCACCCGAGTGTCCAAGACACTTCCTACCTTTTAAATCATATTTACAGCATGCCCACTTTCAGGGAGACTAGAACCACAAAACGAAACAGTTTGTCTAAATGTTAGCTGATGAATGTTTAAATATATAATATAAAAATGTCAAACATGATGTTGACCCTCTCTACCTCTTTAGTCCCGTTCCCCTCTGGAGGCCCGGCTGAAGGAGGCAGAGGAGGTGCAGCAGCAGCTGGAGAAGAGGATTTTAGAGGCGGAGAAAATGAAACAGCAGGAGCAAGAAGAGAAGAGGAAAGCTGTGGATGCAGTGGAGAAACGAGTAAGCCAATCAAAATCTAATCAACTGTTTTCATTTTCTGAGGAGAAACTGAAATAGTATTCAATTCAGCTTTATTTATATAGCGCCAATTCACAACAAAAGTTATCTCAAGGCACTTTACAGAGTAGGGTTTAAGACCCTACACATTATATAAATATATACAGAAAATGTAGAAAACCCAACAGTTTTACTTGAGCGAGTACTGAGGCGACAGCAGAGAGGGAAAACTCCCTTTAACAGAAAAAACCTGCAACAGAACCAGACTCAGGGTGGGCGGCCATCTGCCTCGACCGGTTAGGGTTAGAGGACAGAGGAGAGAGAAAAGAATAGCAGGTAACATAGATCACAACAACAACAAGAAGCAGGAGACGAAACACCGGCAGGTTGGTAGGACCAGCAACCACAGCTCCAAGGTCGAGGACACCTGAGAGAGAGAGATAGAAAAGCACAACTAGGGGAGAGAAAAGAGACAAAGGTAATATGTATTGATGTCATAAAGTGGTCAGAGAAGGGACGGGACGGGACGGGACGGGACAGGAGCAGATTAAACCTATAGCAGCTTAACTAAGAGATGGTTCAAAGTCACCTGATATTTCCGCCTAGATATTGTCCTACATATTTCTTTTATGTAGGAAGTAAATGATAAATCTTGATCAAAGATTACTCCAAGATTCTTCACAGTAGTACTTGAGGCTAGTGTAGTAATCTGACCAGATACCGTGTCTCTGAGAATTTTGGGTCCAAATACAATCCAGTATAAACACTTTTTTATGAAAGCATGTGAAATACATTTGCTTCTAATTCTTGAATTAGTTGGGTTGACTGACTGTTCAGTGTCCAGTGCTCAGTGCTCAGGTGTGTGAAGCTCTTGTCCCTGCTGTTTTTGTCTAGGTGAGTGAGCTGCAGCGCAGTCTGAAGGCCAGTCAGGCCGAGCAGCGGGAGGCGCTGGAGAGAGCTGCTGCTGCTGTTACACTGGAGCAGAAGGCCATCCAGGACAGCCTGCTGCAGGTCCATTAATGTTTCTCAAATTTTTCCAGTCAGCATAAGAAAACCCGTTTTTCTTTTCTGATTGTTTTTGCTGTCCTTTCTCTCACAGACAAAGCTTGCTGGAGAGGCGCAGGCTAAGTACGAGCGCGAGCTAATGCTTCACGCTGCTGATGTGGAAGCCCTGCAGGAGCTCAAGAGAAGATCCCAACAAGAAGCGGCACAGAAGAGGGAGTTAGAGGAGCAACGCAACAAGATGTCCTCCCTCCTGCAGGAGAAAACTGCAGCCTGGAATACACTGGAAAGACAGCTGAAGGTAGGACAGCTAAGTCAAGAGAGTGGAGGGGGAGCGCGCTGGCTGTTTACAGCTCAATGTTGTCATTAAATCTGATTAATCATAATATCTTTATTTTGACCTTCAGGAGGATCTGTCCAATCAGAAGCATCGCTGCGAGGACCTGGGGAAGCAGAATGCTCTCCTGCACCAGCAGATGGATGAAATGGCCACCAGGAATAAGCAGCAGCAGCAGCAGCAGCAGCAGCAGCTGGACGTGTCATTCACTGAGGAAGAGAAAACCACTGAACAGCTACTAGAAATACTCAGGTAATACCGCTGCTTCAGAGATGGATTTTAACACAGCGATTGTAGGATACAATAATACATAATACAATACGCCTTTATTTATGGAATGGATCATTAAAAATCCAGCATCATTTATGTTAAGCCTTGGTATGAACTCCGTGGCACTGAATTAAAATATGCATTTGTGGTTTAGGTTTGTGCGGCGGGAAAAGCAAATTGCAACGGCTCAGAGCGAGGCATCTGAAGGAGAAGCCCTTCGCTACAAACAGCGAGTGGAACACCAAGACAGAGAATTAAAGGAGCTGCAGGAAGCTGTGAATGTTGAGAGGGAGAAGATGCAGGTAGGAGATACATACATTCTTTCACTACAAGATTCCTCCCTTGTGTCCTGGTGTCTTCTGCAGCTTGTACAAACAATTCTGTGCACCTGAGTTTTCTTTGTGCCTCTATTCTCTCACAGGCTACAGCCAAGACTCTGACCCAGCAGGAGGAGCAGCTGAAAAAGATGGAGAGCATCAATGCTCTCCAAGAAGCCAACAAGATGCTGAAAATAGACAAAGATAAACTAGAACAAGAGCTGCAACAAGCTCAGGCTAAAGTAATGTTTCTGTTGCACTTTCACTTCTCTTATGCTTTTTATTTTGATTGAAGTTGTACTTTGTGTTAGGCAGTGATGGGGAGGGAGGAAGTGTTCATACTGCCTGAACCTGCTGCTGCTACATATTTTATTTTGTCTTATCAGGCAGCAAAGCTCCAGTCAGACATCAGTCCGCTGCATCAGTCTTTGTCTGAGCTGTCAGAGAAAAATGGCTCCCTGCAGGCTGATAAGCGGATTCTGGAGGAAGATGTAAAGCGGTGGAAGAACAAAACTCAGGTAGCAGCTGCAGTTGTGCATGTATTTAGCAACATGGACAATCAGAGGCCACAGTTCTTACATAACTGCCCCTGTATTTACTTTAGTTAAGACTGTGGCACACGTTTCTCTTTTTGTGTCACCTAAACTTGACTGTGTGCTTCTACAGCAACTGCTCAGCCAACAGAAAGATGGCGACACCGAGGAGAAACAGAAACTGACCGCCGAGAGAGAAGCTCAGCAGAAACGCACTGCGCAGCTAGTTGAAGAGTTGGCCAAGCTGAAGACAGAACTGGCCAGGTGGACGCGCGCACACACACACACACACACACACACGCGTAGTCCAGGGTATTTAATTCCGTCTTGTATTATATATTATTATGTAAGTAAAAAGACAGGACATGATGGTTCATGACCAGAGAGTTTCCGTCTCGCCATCTGTTGCTTTTTATGTGGAACGTGTTCTTAAGAACGACTTAAGGGTCCCAGTTGTTGAACTCAAGGATGAAGTAGCTGGATTTTAGTGATGTGTGAATGTTCTCAGTCATCCAGGTCATGGTTATCTCAAGACTTGAGAAAGCCCCCTGGAGTGAAAGGGTGAAACGTCATCCAGAAACCAAACAAATCCAGTTGCTTTTAGATGAAACCTTTTTGAGATCATTTCAGAATTATCATCTAACTGTTATTATTATGTGTGTTTTTCAGATCCAATGCCAGCAATAACTCCTCTCAGACTCAGCTACAAGCCCTCAAAGACTCTGTGGCCCGTCTAACATCAGAAAGAGACAATCAGAAAAAAGAACTGGAAACAAAAAACAACGACATTCTGGAGAAGAACAAGACCATCACACAAGTCAAGAAGATTGGACGACGCTACAAGACCCAGTACGAGGAACTCAAAGCCCAGCATGACAAGGTGGGAGTGGGATTTGTTTCTGCTCTAGACAGCCAGCTGATCGTGTGTGAGGAATAAAGCAGTGAATCGTGTGTGTGTATTTTTGTGTGTTGCAGATGGTTGTGGAAACGACAGCTAAAGGAGGGAGTGAAGCAAAGCCAAGTCAGGAGCAGCAGCAGGAGCTGACTAAAGCCAAGGAGGAGCTAAACAAGACCCGAGTTGAGCTGAACACACTGAAAGAAGAGATGCAGAACAAACAGGACGAAGTGAGCAGAAACCACTTGTTAAGCCAGTTTACATCTGGATCTTAATCATTCACAGCTGAATCGTGACCTTTAAAAACAATTTGTTTTCCATGTCTACATTTTAAAACGAGTACAACTTGTGACAGTTCAGTAAAGCCTGTTTTATGTTGCTGTTTAAGCTGCTGCTGACCTGAGAGCTAAGTTAATTGTTGTGTATTTTCAAAACACAAGAGGGATGCTCACACGTTGTTTCATTAGACCCAGAAGTCCCGGCAGGAGTTGGAGGGTGCCCAGAAGGAAGCTCAGCAGACCAAGGAAAAGTTGCAAGAGGTTCAAAACCAGCTAACACAGGTACGATAGGATTGTCATCACGACTTTTAAGTGTCTAGCATGTAGCTGACTGCTACAGATGCTAGGAGATGAGTGTGACGGTGTGCCCATCTGAAAGGGGTTTATCTGTTTCTTTTACAGGTTCAGTCCCAGCTGTCACAGTCACAGACGCAGCTGCAGCAGAATCAAAGCCAAATCAGTCAGACTCAAAAAGAGCTCCAGCAGGCCAAGAACCACGCTCAGCAGGTGAGCGTTGCTGACAGGAACAGTACCTAAAAGTGATTTACCCGACAACATGCCCTCAATAATCAGTTAAACAACTTAATAACTTACAGATACAAAACCAACTGAAATCGGCTCAGTCTCAAGCGCTGTCCCGTCAGAATCAGAATCAGCAGATCCAAAGGGAGCTGCAGCAGTCTAAAGAAGTCCATCAGCAGAACCTTGCCAGTCAAAAGGAACTTCAGCAGAGCCACAACCAGGAAGTCGGCAATCTCAAGACTGCTCTGAGCCAAGCGGAGAGTAAGGTGAGGACATGATGCTGAAAACGGCCTGTTACTGTCTACAGTTCAAATAGCTTTGAGATTTGCTGTTTGTCTTCTCATTGGTTTGAAGTAGGTGGGATCTCCGTCAGATTGTGGGTTAGATAGCATTAATCAAACGGTACCTTGGAACAGGAAAAAAAAAACATTCATTGAAGGTGGAAGGAAGACATCCCATGTGCTCATTTAGTTTTGTAACTTTTCAAATATCTTGCTGTATTAATCTGGAATTAGTTCTGTGCTGAAATTAAGTAGTGTCTGTATCTGTTCTCACCTCCAATCAGGTGACTGAGCTCCAAGGACAGCTGGACAGCCTGAAGAAGGTTGGAAAAATCTTTTCACAGAGTTTAATAGTCCTTTAAACATAGTATTATTAATTGTTTTTAAAATAATGACTATGATGATATTTCTATTATTATCAACTCTTTTAGGCTCATTGTGAATAAGAATAAAAATATTGTTTAGGTTATTTCCCTACTCCTGCTTTTCTCTTATCATTATTATTCCATCCTATTCATATCACGTGCTTCCTGCTGTCATTAACGTGGGTGCTGCACCCGATTGTTGCTCTTTTTCAGACGGTTGCAGAACGTGAGGCGTCCAACAATCATCTGCAAGAGCAGCTAACTGAGGCTAGCCAGGCTAACGAAGCTAGCCGAGTCACGCAGGCCAAGGGCTCCCAGTCCAGTGATGCTAATGCTACTGATGACAGTACCCAGGCGCTGCAGGAGGAGCTGACGAAACTTAGACACGAGGTATTTAAACATTTCAGTTAGCAAATAGAAATTTGGACCATTTCAACTCCTACAGATGTTGAGAGAGGGCTATGTGAAGTTGTATTAAATGTGAGGGCAACTACATCAGTGGCAGGCTACAGGAAAACCTGAGCTATTAATTATTACAGGGAGGAAAAGGCTGTAGTCATCGAGTCTGTTTATCAAGTTGGTTTGGTCAGATAATAAAATAACCTACACTGTGTTTCACCGGTTTGGTAGGGTTTTTTACAAAAAACACTGTTTTCCTCCAGCTGTCTGAGATCAAGACGAGGGAAGAGCAGCTCAAACAGCAGACGACTGACAAGGAGGAGAAGACAAAGAAGGCCTTCGTCGGAGCCAGGACCAAAATCAATTTACTAAACAGTCAGTTCCACCTGCACACGCACACACACACACCTTTGTCAGAAACATGCTGACATAGTAATACAACTAATGCTTTTATAAACCGGAGCCCTTTACCTCACAGTCACCAATGAGAAGCTCCGTCAGGAGTTAGAAGAGGTGAAGCAGAGTAAGGAGGAACTGGAGGGAAGACTCAACGCCCTGAAGTCTCAGTATGAAGGTCGAGTTCTTCGTCTGGAGAGAGAGCTGAGAGACTCCCAAACACATGCCGACTCTAGAGACGAACCACAGGACCAGAGCGCAGTGAAGGTACGTGCTAGTTGTACTTTCTGTGCCTCAGCCATATTTCTTTCATCTCATTGCAATATTCCAAACCTGTACCTGTATGTTTAGGCGGGTGATCAGCCCAAGTCAACAGACCAGAGACAGATATCTTTAAAGACTACGTCCCAAGACAGGGGAAGGTAATTGATTTATACAAACGCAGCTAAATGTTCCACGTGTTCTTATTTCACAAGGCAAATTGTGTCTCATTAGTTCTAGCGTATCAGAGCCTCCCACTGCTAACATCCGCCCGACCCCAAGTACTCCATCTCCTAGCAACAAACCAAGCCCCTCCACTGGGAGCAAGTCCACTCCCCGTGCCAGCATCCGACCTATGGTTACCCCGGCAACTGTCCCCATTCCTACCCCAACCGCCACCGTCATGCCGACAACACAGACTGACAACCAAGAGGGTGAGTTCAGCAGAGTTACTGTAAAGATGTTAGAGGGGTGGTGTTTTAAGACATTTCTCTCTGTAGTGATGATGAGTGCCGGAGCATCCATACACTCTACCAGCTCCGCTCTGGTGACTGCACCCACCTCCATCACCCCGCCAACCAGCACACAGACCACAGCGTTTGTCCAGCCCACCCAGCAGCAGGCAGCCGTTCAGGATGTGGGACCCAGCATGGAGGCAGAAAGACCGTCGACATCCTCCTTGATTGGAACAGGTGAGCAGAACCGCGTCTCAAACCAATCCAGAACTATACTCACCGAATTAAAACATTGTACAGAGATAGGATAAATTGACCCATGATGTCCCACACGCTGAATGATGGTGGAGGTGCTCGGCTCGTACAGAGATGATGCTTCCTTGTGTCTGTTGGACTAGACCAACAGCTTACGTCACATTTTGTACTAACGGTAATGTCCTGTGTTATGATTGAAAGCAGGCTCAAAGCGAGGCAGAGACAATGAGGAGGAGGAGGAGAGCAGACTAGAGAGTTCACACACACCACCGACCACTAAAAAACTACGTCTGAAACCAACCATAGCACTACAGGTAAGGTCAGACTATCCCTGATCCTTGTGTTCTAGTAGTGACACCACGCTGGGTGTTTCTTCAGTGTCACAGATGGGAAATGAAGGTGGATAAAAGGACCCATATATTTGCAGCAGTGGGTTTATTTACCACTTTAAAGTCTTGGGTTATTTATTGATATAAATGTTAACAGTTTGCCTGAAAAGTGTCATAAAATCTGTTTCCCTTTTTCAGGAGTTCTACTTCTTTCCACATCTGATAGTTCTTTGGTTAGACCGTTTGCTGTAAATGTAATAACAGACAACTAATTAAAACCTT
The DNA here is from genome assembly GCA_032270685.1 of Microctenopoma stevenorrisi. Lineage (NCBI taxonomy): Eukaryota > Metazoa > Chordata > Actinopteri > Anabantiformes > Anabantidae > Microctenopoma > Microctenopoma stevenorrisi. The sequence continues at coordinate 421,559 of JAUMTR010000009.1, forward strand.
ACACTTAATACATTGGTACTGAATAAGACATGCAGAAAAAATGTGTCGGTTCAATATTACTATAGCGTTAACGTCATCTTCCTGGTGCTGCTGTGAACACGTGCCTTGGCTTCATCTTATGACCCTAATATAGCTGAAGGTTTCAGTCAAACATACACTACTATAACATTAACATGTGGACATTTGTGTGGATGGTTTACATGACTTTTAACTTTTACCTCTTTAAAAATAATCTGAAAGCACAGAAATGAGCTGTTGGAGTCAGTGCGGGTTTTATGTTTAGGAGTGTTGATGATGAAGACGGCAGTAAGAAAGTGGAAAACTTCAGTCGCTGCACGCCACTGTGAAGGCTGCTGCATGCCACTGTGAAGGCTGCTGCATCAAGTCTTATTAGTTCTGTCACTACTTAGTCATTAGAGTTGTGCAACATGGTGCTTTTCAGATGGAAGCTGATGAAGAGATGGAAGGAGAGCTAAGGGATGGGGAAGAACGACAAGATTCACCAGATGACAGTCAGGTCAGTCTAAGATAACGGTGTTACTTGCTGCATGTCACATTGGGCTTTACATTTTCTACAACTGCAGCAGCGTAATTTGAGATAGGACAATATTTTTTATGTATTCTCAGCACAAAACACTTTTTCACACCAAATTGCTTCATTCTGTGCATCATCATAAGAACGACTCTGCTATAGAGACATGATTCCACATTTCATTTCACCAAGAAAGACAGCTGGGGCTTTGAACATGGACGCAGGGTCACACTATCATGTGGTACAGTAAGAGGCCCTGCCTGTCTGCACGCCAGGCATTGATAGCAGGGCTGTTGGGGTGAAGAATAATTGTCAACAACATCAACAAACAGACAATGTAACGATGATTTTTAAGACGAGCCACACTGATTTCACACTTTCCAAATAATGACTTTATATTTGGAATGTAGGCACTTCCAGAGGAAGGGTTCCCCGTCTTAGCTGAAGACGGCGAGGACATCGATGACGAAGGAGCATCCCAGTCGGTCCCCTGTGATCAGATGTCACACAGCACATTAGTCCGGGACGTGATCGTGATCGACACGGACAGTGGGAGCCCTGAGAGCAAAGAGGGGGAGGAGAAGCAGGAAGAGGAAGGTGAAGAAGAAGAAGAAGAGGAGGAGGACGACGATGATGAAGAAGAGGAGGAGGAGGAGGTGCTGCTCATTTTACCAGCCTGTTAAACAGTTTTGAGCTGTTGTATGGATTAAATAACATATCTTCTGTTTCTACTTAAGTATAAGGAAGAAGAGGATGATGATGAAGATGAGAGTGATGCTGGTGACGGTGGGATGAGGGGAGGAGAGCAGAGTAATGAGGAGAGCAGGGAGGCTGAAGATGAGGGTGGGGTTCCATCAGGAGCTACTAATAGTGAGGAGAATGCGAGTGGAGCGTCTTCAGACTCCCAGCGTGCCTCCGAGTCACAGAGTGGTGAGCTGGAAGCACACACACCCCTACACCTACACCTACACCTACATCTACATCTAGCTTCTGAAAGCTCATGGGAGTCACTCATTTCTTCCAGGTGAAGGCACCAATAGCAACACATCTGAGTCTGACTCCACCAGAGACCATGTGCATCTCCCCCCAGCCTCCTTTTCCTCCACCTCCACATTAGGACCCTCCCCCTCTTCTTCCCTCACACCCCGCCTTCCCCGTCGGCCCACACACTCCCTTCCACCAAGGCTTTATATCCAACCTCCGGCTCCAGAGCTGGGACCCCCCCACACGCAGGTACACGTGTGTGTGTGTGTTATGACAGCGGTCAAATAAAAGTTCCACTTTATAGGTTTTTCTTTTTAGAAGTATTCAGTTTGATAGAAATAAAGTCTCTGTGCTCTGATAATGTGAGGATGATGAGCTGTGTTGGTTTATCAGAGACAGGCCTCACAGCTGCGCAGACCATCAGTAGGACGGGGCCTTCAGCTAACTCCTGGAATAGGCAGCACGGTACGTGTGAGGAATCTTCTTTACACTTACTGTTCCTCACTCGTTTGTGTATAAAAATGTCCACGTCTCACAGCGCTACCGTTCAAAGCTGAGGCTGCCTTTGTGTTACAGCAGCATTTTTTTGATGACGACGACAGGATGGTTCCCAGCACTCCCACCCTGGTGGTGCCACATCGCAATGATGGCTTCGCAGAGGCTATACAGTAAGATGCACAGAATAGTGGGTGACGTTTCAGTCCACATAAATACACCCAGTACATACACTCATCAATAATATCTGGCAAACTGCAGCACACTCTTTATTACTGTGGCTCTAACCATGTGGAATACATATGTAGTCATTCTTGCTGAATATAAGGCTTCGCCTGCCCAAACATTCATGTTCAGTGTTATGTGATTCTTCTGCTAAATATACCATATTTACCACATTAGCAAATCACCCATCCCATGCACACTGATGCGCTCTCATACCATTACAGATGCTGCCTTTGGCCCCTTTTTATTTAGCAGTGTTTCTGCACAGAATTGATGTTCGCCTTCCCTCTTGTATAATAGTGTTTCTGGTGACATTTCTGAATGCAGCATGTTTTTAGCACTCTTACCTCCATCTGGTTTTATTCATCACCATCATTAATGGTTTTCATGCAGTGCTGTCCGAGATCTCCCTAGAGTCCCCCAATCGTTTTAGCAATATGACCTGCAGGAAGTCAAAGACCTACCTTCTTACGATGCTTGAAAAGATTGATTGATTAAAGGGATGGTCAGTAAAAACGCTTTAAATGAAGAAGTTCCAACGTTTCTGGAAATAAAGTTTGTATAAATGGCTTGAAGTGATGTTGAGCTGAATCCTGGACTCATGCTTCACTTGACTTTGTGTGTTTGTCTTTCGTCTCCTCAGTTCTCCGCAGGTAGCAAGTTTGTCCACTAGGTTTAGGTTTGGGCCTCCAGAAGACCTACTGGCTCCTACATCGGCTTCCCACTCTGACCTGGGACAGCTGGCGTCTCAAGGAGGTACACCCCCCGTCCGCCCAACACACACACACACACACACACAGTTTTTTGATGACACCTAATTGTATTTTGTAGGTCTTGGTATGTATGAGTCTCCACTGTTCCTAGCTGCTCACGATGAAGATGGAGGTGGAAGAAGCGTTCCAACCACACCTTTACAAGTGGCTGCACCAGGTAAGACACACACTCACACACACTCTCTCCCACTCAATACTGTTTGAAGAGTAGCCGTTGACTTTCTGTCTGTGTCAGTGACGGTCTTCACAGAGTCTATGCCCGCAGACAGTGGTGACATGGCCTCCCAGTCTGTTCCCATGGTAACTGCCTCCACTGGTATGGCTGCTGCTGCAGACGATGGGGATGAGGTCTTCATGGAGCAGGAAAGAGAAGGGTGAGCTGCCTGTGACCAGTCAGGTCAAAGCTGGTTTATAAATGTGAGGGGGGGGCTCAGCAGGATCTGAAAGTATTCAGTGTCGTTCAGGGTTCGTAAAGATGGAAACATTTTGGATGTTAAAGAAGCAATGATGTGACCGAGGCTGTGAAATGAAGTGATTCCCGAATGTCAGGTGGATTTATGGTGAAACCCTTTGTTGAATTAGACTTTTGGAACATTGTAATGATGGAGCTTTGTGTGAACACATCTTCTCTTCAGAGCTGCTGCTGCTGAGTCGTCTTTAGAGAGCCAGGCACACGCGGAGTCAGCAGGACAGCAGAGTGATGATGCATCGTTACCATCTACCAGCCAGGACCCTGGTAATGTCTTCTCTTCACCTGCATATATTTGAAACTTAAAGGCTTCATTTTCAGATGATGATTCTCATGCTCAGTTAACCAGTCTGTCTATTTTCCTACAATAACTACAGAGTTGGAAAAGGTAAATCACATAAGCAGAAATTAAGGCCAATAAATGTATTAAAGCCTTTTTCTTTTTGTGTAACTATGTTTAACATGGGGTTAGTCTCGTTCGTTTTAATTAGAGGCGGTCTGTGATGCTAACGCTTTATACTCTACCGTCGTATGTGCACTAGTTAGAACTCAGGAGCAGTTTTTCATCAGGCTCGTTAAAGATAAAGTGCGAGAGCAGGCGGGTGGTTTAAAGTTGCTTTTAACTTTTCTAGCAGTATTCCAGCTCCAGGCGGACACAGATTTATTGGAATCATTGTGTTCACGTGTTTCTTTGTGCAGCTGCAACACCTGTACTCTTAAATCAGGTGAGGGCTGCTGCCACCGTTACATGTCCAGGTTACCATTAGTCCCTCTGTGTAGCAAAGTTCTCCACAAAATCAGTTTAAATGTTAGAAAGGTTAATGGTTTTGGTTTTATTAATATCTAGGTGGTATTCAAAAAGGTTTTACGTATATACTTACGTATATACCTCAGCAAATGGTAAATGGTTTCAGTTTCCCAGACTTGAGGTGACATCCGTGAGAATCCGTTCAGGTTCTTAACACAGGACGTCAAACCTGAACCTTCGTCTACATCTCTGTTCTTAGACTCCAGCAGTGTTCCTCAGCGGCGCACAGTGACCAGTCAACCTCTGATCAGCAGCCTGTCGGGCAGAGGAGCCAAAGGAGGGAGGGGGGAGACCAGGACGCTACTCAGCCGCAGAGGTACCAAAGTAACCACTCTCCTACCTGAGACTTGTAATAATCACTGACACTTACACGCAGAGAGTATGATGAAGTTATTTATTGAGGTGCAGTAAGCATAGCAGAATCACAGGTGTTACAGGAAGAATCATGATCATGTCATTTCTTGTAAAAATCTTTTTTCCAGGAACTCTCTATCGAGGAGGAGGAAGAGGAGGACAGAACAGAGGGGGTGCCCCATAATGATGATGTCAGCAGTGGCAACTCTAACAAACTGAAGAGATCACACTTAATTTCTGGGTCCAATCAAATCGGACTAGTGCACAGGAGTAAGACAGCTGTCACGTTGGTTTTTAAGTTGTTTTGTAATTTTATAAGAGCAGCTTTGTAATTTTGTTAGTTTCATGTTGTTCTATTCTGTTAATACTTTTGTTTTAATAATAAAGTTGATTGAGTAGCAGCGATAATGATACAAGAAGTTGACAATTTTCACTGTAGCCTGCTTCCATATTGTGACATAATAAAACATTTTGATAAGAGATTATTATTATTATTATTATTATTATTATAGTCTATTTCATAGACTAAATGAATAGTTTAAAGGTGTGACACTGAATCTGGGTGGAGATGATTGTCACAAATAAAATTTCACTCACTACACAACAGAGGGAAATGTAGTGCTGTAAAAATGGCGTGAGACATGGTGGTATTTTACAGTCACAGTACATCCAGAAACTACTTCAATGCTTTAAAAATATAAAATCACTATGTTTGATTTACTCTGCTTGGCAGACGCTTTTATCCAAAGCAACTTACAGAGAGCTGGCACTGGGTGTCTGGCTCGAGGAGTCAGACAGGGCTTTGAACCTGTGACCTTCTGCATCCCAGTCTGATGCTTAACCCACTGAGCTACCAGGGCGATTTAATAGACATGTTGACTAAATAGAATGTGTTGTGCTGAAGCAGAGAACAGACCAGTGCTGTTACTGAATTTCCCTTTTAAGGACAGCGCAGCCAAACTCTGAAGGAGTTGGGCGGGTAGGGAGGGTTGCTGTTTGTTGCCATGGCAGCAGGTCTGACGATGGGTAGAGGTGTAATGTATGCAGATGGGTCAGGCTTGGCTGGTGCTGGCCAGTTGTCTACTACCTGGACACTGAAGAAGAGAGCTGCAGAGAAAACAGTTTTAAGCTCATTAGGAGCAAGTCATGATAAATCCACATAAGACCGGGAACAAGAGTAAAATCACTGAATCATTAACTAAAACCTATTATTTACTCTTTTGCTCTGGTTTTGGTTTCCTCCAGCTCCTGAGAAATGTCTGGCGTAGTTTGGGTTTATCAGAATGTCTCCACTGAACCGGTTCTATATCAAGATATTTCCATCAAATTAAAAATCTGAGTGAGTCTGAGCTTGAGCAACTAAAATGTATTTACTTATGCAACTACACGATATTTTAGCTGAGAACGCTGGAGTACGCATTGAAACTGGCTTTGTGAGAGTGGTCTAAATCATATTGTTGTTGTCTGGATTCAGACAGAAAGTGTTGTGTGGGTTTATCCGCAGGGACGTACCCAGAGGGTGGCTCTGGGGGCTCAGGCCGCTGCCTCTTCCCAAATTAGTCACAGGCAGTCGTCTCAACAATAATTAAGGTTCTGAGGCTCTTACATTAACTTTAGCTTAAATTGAGTAGTGCAAGGTGCCGTCAGGTAATTAGTAAGCACAGACTATATGAACCGAAGTGGAACAGAAATTAGACATTTTCATTTAATCTAGATCTGTTAGGTGGAAAAAAGACTTGGAGATCTGAGGCCAATACAGTCTGCATACTTGGCCTTCAAATTTCATGCAGTAATGTTGCTACTATTAATATGAAATTACCAGGTAGTAGCTTATACACCATAAATCCACATCACAGCCTTATATGCTTTTCGATTCTGCTGAGAATGTATTGTGGGTGGTTCTTACGTCCAGAGAAGACATAGTGGTGGTATCTGTCAGTCCTCTGGGGGCTGGGCATGGACAGAGCGGAGGTGACCGGGTTGGGTAATCCATTCAGAGATACTTTGATGTTGATCTCTCCACTAAGCAGAACACCTAGATGTTAGAAAAAAGACAGAACCATGTCTTTATTGTGACTTTTTTATATAATAAGATGCTCTTTTAATCTGCTTTCCAGGTCTTTGGGGGATCTTGGGGATTCATGTTCTGTTGCTGTCTTACAGTCCCAGCACTCAGAGATGATAAAGATGCTTTTATCACTGAATGTCAGTAACATAGAGTTGGTCGCAATGTAATTAGCTTAGCACAAAGACTGGAAGCTGAGGGAAATTGCTAACCTATCTCTGCATAGAGACAATATCAAAGATACCGTATCGAAAGGCAACAAATGTTGTTTGCTAAACTCTTTGTGAATACTGCTCCACTTGGTGATGTGGCTGCATATTAAGCTGCTGATCCCGTTAGTTTGGTTAGTGGGGTTTACCAACCAGCCTGGCGAGCCAGCCGCGTCTTCAAAGAGCTCCTGCTGCTGCAAGGTGGAATGCCTCCTGGAGAGAAGGTGAACCTCTGAATGATGTCTCCTAGACATGGGATGAGGACAGCTACAGTTAGTCAAGCGAGAGACAGTGAGTCATGTCTTTATTTTGATATTAAACACTGACCTCTGACCTCCCTGATGAAACAATCAATGCAAAATGACACTTTTACTGTTTAAACCCCATTCACTCCTTTCTCTGCCTGTCTTTGTGTTTCACTGGAACTATCTGTCTTTTCTCACCATTTTTAAAGAAGTACACAGTCTCGAGTGAGCTCCTGGTGGCTGGCACTGCTAGTGCAGCACTGATGGTTCCTGTCAGGCCTGGGAATTCTGAGGCAAGAGGCCTGGGAAAGCCTGGCTCCATGACCATGTTCTCATCTAAACGCCAGTACTGGTCTCCCTGGATGAGCAAAAAAAAGACATTAAAATGATCTGAGCACATGATCTTAATCTGTTAATCCAGCCCTGAGACAAAGTTGTGACTTTGGTTCAGCCCATCTACCTGTTTACACATTCAGTAGTATGATAATACGTACCTTGATAATGTAGGTGTTTCTGTGGCAGTTGCAGCGTGTGAACACTGCATCAATGGGTGCAGAGATACCCAGAGAGTCTGTGATCATTTGTGGACGACCAACAGAGCGGCTGAGAGGGTCCACAGACCAGAACAGCTCACCTGAAACAAACACACACTTTATTCACTGTGTACAGGACATTACTCACTTTATTCTACATTAAAAAGTGCAAATCTCACAGAGTACTGCAGAAAATATGAATAGGCTGTTAACATTATCAGTTTATTCCTGCACTGTTACACGTGTAGAAATAATAATATACTTTATTGGTCCCCTTGGAAATGATGTAACATAAACTGTATTTTTATGTCCATCCAAGCTCACAGCAACAACTACAGACACATTTTAACAACAATAATGACCTTTAAATATGAGGATTGTTCCATTGCTGAGAGCTGTCAGTCCATTGATGGGAGAATCACTGCATAAGTCAGCATCAGCAAATAGTCCTACACACACACACACACACACACACACACACACACACACACACACACACACAGAACAGTGCATAAGAGGTTGTTAGAATATTCAGGCCCATTGAACCCATCAGTAGAAGACCAGATGGAAGCCCCCATCCTTTTCACACCTGCTGACTACAGACACTTGCCATCTCTAAACGTTCTCAGCTGACTCTGTCATTGTTGGCTGAATGTCAATACAGTGCCGAACTGGAATACCAGAGGGTCATCAGTAAACAATCTTCGCATCAATGCCAGCAAGATGAAAAAGCTGATGATTGACTTCAGCAAGAAGTCTCCCCCTATTACACCAGTGGAGGAGTACAAATACTTTGGTGTTTACCTCAACAGCAAACTGCACTGGTCCATGAATAAAAATGCACTTTACAAACTTTACTTTGCACACGCTTTTATCCAAAACGACTTACAGGGAGCTGGCGCTGGGTGTCTGGCTCAGGGACACACCTGTTAAAGGATGTACGAGGAATCAGACAGGATTCGAACCTGCAATCTGCTGCATCGCAGTCTGATGCTTAACCCATTGAGCTACCAGGTTAAGCTCTGTAACACTTAAATGTCTCATGGGATAATGAAGGTTTATTCCTTTGTATTATATTCTCTTTCCAGTTCTCCTACCTGTCCCAGGTCCTTCAGGGCCTCTTTCCACCACAGAGAGCCCCAGGGCTTGGGCTACATCCTGCAGGGTGCTTGGTCGGGGCCTGTAGCCTACTGGACCACTGATACCTGGAAATATCCATAGCATAAATGGGTGACAAACAAACAGAAAATATTTTGCATATTAACCTATTTAGTATAAAAACATTTAGTTTCTTATTAGAAATCCAGCTCATCATGTGTGAAACATGAATCTATGGTTAAATAACCTTGACTTGACCCATGAGGAGCCACTCCACCAGGTGACAGCATGATGTGGGCAGGCGTTGTACCACCTGCAGCTCTAGGACCCAAGGGGCTCACAGGAGCACCGCTGCCCAGAGATGGAGCACTGTAGCTCTGCAGAGGGGAGGCAGGTGCTGGGGAGTGTGGAGCTCTGCCAGCAGAAGACGGGATGGATACTGGCAGCAGAGCAACAGAGGAATCAATGACAGCTACAGGAAGAGGCATGGACGATGAAGGATTACCTTCTTATTATGAGAAAAGCACCGATTGATCATATTAATGTTGCAATCTTAGGAGATCACTTCAAGTTAAAAAGGAAGGAAAAATGATGAAATCCAAACCATGTTGTAGCTGATTAGTTGATGGAACAGGACGGGCAGGGCTAGAAGAGCTGGATGTTAGTGGTCTGAGGACACCTGAGACATAATGCATTATAAGAGACACTCCTTGGTACAAAAAAGATTTGATACAATCATCCAAAAATAAATCCAGAAATGTACCTGTGTACCATTCCTCGCTCTCACTGTTGGACCTCCTCTTGTTTGCCTGTGATTTACGGTTACCTGAGCGAGGCAGAGTCAAAAATAAAGGGAAAAATAGAAATGTATCATTTTATCATGTATGTATTTTAATACCATGATCTAGCATGGTATTAAAAAATGCTGCTGACCTGAAGATGTGGTCCTCAGACGCTGGGGAGTCCTGCGTTGTGAGGCTGAGACGCTGGCATCTGTGGACACAGAGACAGGAGACAATAAGCATATTTGTCATGTGTCGAGTGTGTTTTCTATAACCCTCCACATCACACACGTCTTTGGAGAGAGTGAATGTGTTTAACAGATGTGCTGCACGGTCGGCGTGGGGCCTGTGCAGATCCTTACCGCAGTGCAGCTGGTAGTCACGGCAGCAGGTGTTGTAGCGGATACACTGAGGGTCACAGTCACAAGGCTGGCCACGTCTGAACGTCTCGCCGCAGCGTCCCTGACAGGACGGAGCTGAGGACAGACACGGACACACAGGAGCTTGTTACAGGGAGACAACAGAGTCTGATGATGGAGACTATGTTGCTTGGCATATTAATGCATATTTAATGGAATTGATAGGGTCGATCAGCTGATCATATGATTGCTGGCCAACTGCTCCACCAACAAAGCCACTCTGAGTCAGCTCTACTTCTTACCAGTGGACAGAACGGACTGATACAGGTACTCTTGACCTTTTATTTAGTAGAAATCCCACTGCTGTGATCTGTCTCACCTGTGGTGCAGGTCCTCTCATAGTCCTGGCAGCACTCGTTATGCTGCAGGCAGCTGAAGTCACAGGTACACTGCTGACCCCTGGTGTAAACCTCACCACAACGAGCCACACAGCTGCCTTAGGAGACACAAAGGAGGTCACTAATGCCTTCTTTTCTGTCTTTAGACAGCAACACATTCTATAAGTACGAGAGAGAGATGAAAGGTCATTTCAAATACTTCTCACACACACAAACATTCAGAAGGTTATATCCACATGTCGTCACCTACCTGGTCCAGCAGCAGCAGAGGTCAGAGCAAGGCCAAGCAACAGGAGCCACATCTTCATCCTCATCATCGTTCTTCCCCAAGACTCAGTCTGTTTCCTACAGTATCTGTGCTACACAGAGAGATTCAGCGTGTGTCTTCTCACAACCTGTCAGCCTGCTGGTTTTATATATGAGACAAAGGCACAGACGGGACACTTTTAATTACCATCACACACACACACACACACACACACACACACACACACTCATACTACACCACAGCTCTAATTAAAAACTGCAGGACATATTTAACCTTCCTACACTGCTCATAAATGAACTCCTACTCCCAGTTAGACCCTTTCTAGACCAGAGAGGGGAAATACATATGACATCAGACTCACAAAGCTTTTACTTCACTCCTGTTAGTACTTTTACATTTCAGAGGAGCATGTTTTTCTTGTGTTCTTTCCCTCCTACCTGTTGCCTACTGAAAAGCTGTGAGCAGTCAAGTGGAGGAATGGCTCGTTCAGCCCGCCAAAGCTGATGTCATGTGGTTTTGACATCTCTGTAGTGGTGTTTTAATTGTTCTGCTTGTAAAACGTGTCTACATGTGGCTGACTTCCACAGAGAGAGAGAGGGGTCAATATGGTGACAGCTTACTATATTTTGATGTGAATAGCAAGGACATGCAGATGTAAAAAGGTGCGAAGCTGCCAGACAATACATATTCGCGTTGCTAGCATGGTTTTGATGTTTTGTACAAGGACATCTCGACATATAAAATGTTTATATACCAACAGAGTAATAAGGAAAACTCATTTGGCCAGAGCCCCCAGATACACCCACACACACACACACACCTGGTGGCAACGATAAGGAAAGTGATCTAATGAGGTTGCCATTGCAGAATAATGTTTTAAACTGCAAAGACCAATAATGGTTATATATCGTGTTCCTTGTTAATGACGGAGTGACATCAGAAAATAAACAGTTTGCAGTAGTTTACCGGGTCATTTCACTGTTCCCCTGCTACCTTAATATCAAAGTTGACCAAACATGATTTAATTCATTGTTATTCATCTGAAAAGAAAATAAATTATTTCATAAATAATTCATTCATTCAAGTTAGATTAACTCAAATGTTATACCATGCAGATAAATTGTCAGGATGACAACATGGAAATGGAAGCACACAGACTACGACTAGTAACAAACTGAAACATAAATCATTATATTTTAAAATGGACTGTGAAGACATATAGTATGAAAAATATGCAGTATTAAAAATAGTTGAAAGTGGTTTGACATCTGTTAAGAATCAGCTTGTTGACACACACTAACATCTGGTAGAGAGACAATGCAGCGTCAGTGAGTCACTGCAACACATCAAACACACCCCAATGTTCCCATTCATCTTCTGGTCATCACTCGCTGTACGTGTGTGTGTGTGTGTGTGTTCATATGGTTTGTTTCGGAGTATCAGTTATGTTTACTGGCCTCTGTATTGAGCCCTCAGGGACGGGTGTGGTCACTGTGAGGTAGTGTGATTGAAGCAGCTTGTAAAACTTAATTAGCACCCCACATTGTGGCTGTGGACAGACAGAGTTTGAGACACAAGAGACACACACACAGTAGGTGTTAAGAAACAGGAGGTCAGACAGACATAATGAAACATGTATTTAAAGGGTGTCAGAAAAAGAAAGCAGGATAAAAAAAGTTGAAGTCTTTAATATAACATCTGAAGTCAGAAATGTGTCTGTGTCTCTGTGCAGCTGCCAGCTCACAGGATGTTGTTAGATCCTCATTTACTTTATGCTGTTTTACTACTCTCACTTTCTTCAGTTGACACTTGTAATGAAACTTTCTGATGGAACTGTGGGCTACTGACTAGTGTCTGCTCACATGACTACATTGTTCTGGTATCTTCACTTGTTCCTTCTCATTATTAACTCACTGTTTGAGAGTTAATAAAGAGAGATTGCTCTCTCTTTGTTTATTCAGTATAGCTAGTTAATTCTAATATTGTGTTTGAATCTACTGTGAAACATGTACTTCACAGTATTAATGTGCTTTTCATGTATAATGTATTAGTGATTAATCTCTAAAATGTTAAACATTAACGCAGGAACATTTCATTTTGTTCATGTTCATTATGACAGGCAGAAATCATAGTTTTTCATGCAGTGGTGCGTTCACCAGCAGCAAAGTCCTGTCTGTTTATTGGGAATTATTCTAATAATTAATAAAAATATCACAAAAATTACAAGAAGGGAAACATTTTGTTTACTATTCCTGTTTGTGGGGCACTGCTGAGCACAGATGGAAGAACTACCCAGATCTACTTAGATAAAAGTACCAGGATCGGTGTGTGACTGTGAATCACGTTGTAAATTTTCCAAATGCTGCGTCAGGAAAGTCTGCATATTTAAAATGCACAAAAAAAACTGCAAAAGTACAAAAACTAAATCATAACTGAGACACGCCCCCCCAACACAGCAAATCTAAAGGGGAAAACGTTTTTTAGAGTATTTTTTATAGTTCCTTGTTAAAGTAAAAGTAAAAAACATGCACTACATCCAAGTACAGAACAAGTATTACTTATGTAAATTACTTGGTTACTATCCATACGGAACCAAAGTGTCGTTATGTACGTTTCTAGTCGGACCGTTTAAAAGACGAAACCAAAACTACAACGCTCACATGTAAACTGGTTTCACTTTTTTCAAAAATATTCTTTTTTATTGTGCTCAGTTTTGTATTAGATAGCGCAGCACACGGCAAAGCCCGTAAAAGGTTTAATTTTTCACTGGAAGGACTAAAACAACTGACAGGCTAAGCTAACGAGGTGAGCTAATGTCCATCAGTCACTTTTTGTTGCTTGTTGCAACGTTAACGCTGTTTCTTAGTGCAGCACGTGTAACATTAAGCTCATTTACACCATACTCTTATTTTTTGCTTCATTTGTAATTTATTAATGATGTTTAATACTCAATCTTGAATTTACAGCATGTTGTATTGATATCTAGAAACTGTAATCTTTCACATAGAACCTCCTCATAGTATCAAGTATTACATACATATTACATTTGTATTATGTGTATTTGCAATGTTCCACAAATAGATTTTTAATTGTATAATTGTGTTTTCATCAATAATCTTTGATCAGCCTAAATAACTAGCAAGCATAGCTAACACATGTAATGGAAATCTTACAAAAGAAACAGATGCAGACAAACATGTAGAATTCAGTGTTAGATGAACCACATGGTTTGAACGTTCTTCCTCAGAAAGTTCCCAAATCCCTTTTTCTTATATAATAGGACTGCTGTCAGCTCCGTCTCTCTGCAGCCATGCTCCCGGTGGACCTCGGTCTGTTCATCGGCACTGCTGCAGACCTCAGTGATAGGCAGGCCCTGGCCGACGCAGCTGTCACTCACATCCTGTCTGTTGACTCTGTCGACCCCACCCCTCTCCTTCCTGTGGACGGTGGCTTTTGCAGTAAGTGGGTCAAGGTTTTGGATGAAGTGACCTCTGATCTCCTCAGTCACATGGACGACTGCTGCCTGTTCATTCGGGAGGCTGTAGATGGAGGCCAGGCTGCATTTGTTCACTGGTAAGGGCTGGAGGTCTGCAGGAGGTCTTGGAGTTCTCTGCATCATGTCAGTTTTATCTGTTGACATATTTTCATCGACCTTTCTCATCAATAAGAAATTGAATGCTCTGACATATATGATCACCAACTATCATTTGAAGTGAAATATTAAAACATTTCTTTAGTTATGTATAAACATGAATTAGTTACCTTGTGTGTCTCAGCCAGGCTGGTCGGAGTCGCAGTGCCACCATTGTGACTGCTTATCTAATGAAGAGACATCAGCTGAGCTTCAGTGAGGCATATGACAGACTGAAGAGTGTCAAACCAGATGTGCAGTAAGTACAGTGTGTTCATAAATAGCACTGGAAATCAGTACAATGTGCAGTGATTTTGTTAGAAGGGATGTGATCACTGTTTAACACAGGGCAGATGATTCACATCTGATGGATGTGTTTCAGGGTCAACAAAGGTTTTGAGGAGCAGCTGAGTCTCTACGAGGCCATGAAATGTGAAGTGGACACCTCCAACCCCTTGTATAAACAATACAGGCTGAGCAAGATTACTGAAAAGTACCCAGGTAAACACAGGTAAAGGGGAGGAAGAAGTTGTTTGACACATATGTATAAATCAAAAATGTATACAAAAAAGAATGTTCAAGAAGCAGTGGGAATACATGCAAAACAGATAATAATTAAACCCAGACAAAAACAATTACCGGCAGCACAAAGGACAAAAGAAACCTCGGTTAAAAGTGCAGTGTCACAGCAACCTGCTACTTCTCTCTCCCTCTCAATCTCACAAACTCAGGCTCACCTGACTGGGACCTACCGCCTGTTCAGGTGAGCTGAGCATGGGAAGAAACTAAAGTTAATCAAAACAATGAAACAAGCCATGACAGCTGCTATATGTTTTTATACGTTCTCCACAAGTTCTGTATATCGACTACACTGTGACCTACTACATTCCTCCTCCACCTAGTGTTCCACAGGTTAACAGCACCCAGACACGCTCTACTAAGAAGACCCTATCCTGCAAACCTGTCTCCACTCTCCCTGAGCAGCTGACACTGCAGCAACAAAACCACAATTAACACAGTGACACGGAGGAGATGTTCTCCAAATTAACCCAAACAGCTAATCAAGCAAACATACAAACCACTTTACAGTTTCTGAAATAAAAACAAATACAGGACAATCGTGTTTAATGAGCAAAACATAACATAACCTTTTCACAAACACAGAATAAGATATGGGCAAGATTAGTTGCTAACATAGATGGATCAGATGGTTTGTGTATCGGATTTTCACGTGTGTGTGTGTGTGTGTGTGTGTGTGTGTGTGTGTGTGTGTGTGTGTGTGTGTGTGTGTGTGTGTGTGTGTG
>JAUMTR010000009.1:437190-452675 GCA_032270685.1 Microctenopoma stevenorrisi
TGTGTGTGTGTGTGTGTGTGTGTGTGTGTGTGTGTGTGTGTGTGTGTGTGTGTGTGTGTGTGTGTGTGTGTGTGACCGCAGAGTTGCAGCAGGTCCCCAGAGAGGTGTTTGCTGTTGATCCAGCCCACTCCAGCTCCTCTGAAGTATCCTATCGCTGCCGGAAATGCAGGTGAAGTGTGGAAATGTTCCTACCATGGCTGAATGGAAGGAGGTTTTTCAGCACACTGCTGGTAGATTTAAGTCATATGGGAAGAGTCAACAACTTGATGCAAACAAGTTAACACCTGTTGCATTTACCTCATGTCAAACATCTTTTTATTATAAACACGTTTAAAGGAGTAATTCAACAACTAGGAAATACTTTTCCGGACCACTCCATAGTTATCATCCAACTTCTCATCACTCTGCAGACGAACTCTTTTTCGAGACTCCAGTATCCTCAGTCACCCTGTGGGAGAAGGAGCGTCAGCCTTTGGTCACAAGAAGTCCAGTAACCTCACTGGTAAGAACGTGGTAATAATGAAACATAACCAAAGTCTTACACGGGCATCATACAGAGAAACTCCTTAAAATGTTATAGAAAGACCTTAAAATCAGTTCAGGAGCAATGAAGGAGTAACATTTTCAGGTCTAACCATCGACGATATCCCTGTGTACGTATGTCTATAACAAATAAAGTTTTAAATCTACTCCTGACACTGTAGGAACGCTGCTCACACTCTCAGGAGATTGTGATTAGATCATGTGTTTCTGTGGTTTATAGGTCCAAATATAATAACCTATGTCTTGTCTGAGTTAAGGAGTAGAAAATTACAAGACATCGAGGACTTTATGCCTTTTAAACAGGCTTGAAGTCTGACTAATTGATTTGTTTCTCCTGGTTTCATGGATAAACATAGCTGGATGTCATCTGCATAACAATGGAAGGGTTTCCTTATAATATTGTTATAATATGTAATAATATGGAGGACTTATCATTACGAACAAATTTAAACCACCTTAGTGCGGTTCCTTTATTCTCAGTGACATGTTTCAGTCTGCTAGTTTTTTCATAAACTAGCAGACTCCAACATTGCACAGTAAACCGAACAGGCTCTCTAATCACCTGTGACCTGCCAAATGTCCAACCTGTTCTCATAGTGCCTCAGAGTAATCAGATCAAATATTTTCCCTAGGAGACGTCCAGTGCACCTCTTACTTCATTGAACCAGTGCAGTGGATGGAAGAAGCTTTAGTAGGAGTCATGGCTGGACAGGTAACAAAATGTGACTGACAGTGAGAATCAGCATGTCAGCAACATTATGAGGATGTTTATTAGCATAACTCACAGAGCTGTTTGCGTCTCATATTTTTACAGATTTTATCTCACTGCCTTTTTTAAAATCTAATTTCAAGCTAAAACAGGAAGTACAGCATGTTAAATATGCTCATAGCATAGCTATCAGAAACACGGTGATAATGTTAGAGACTGGCCTGGCAACACTACCCTGTTTTTTATTTAGTTATATTCATATGCTACTGCCACTCAGTGACCACCTACGAAAACACATTTACAGTACAACAACCTCTCAGTGGAAACACTGCGCCATCTGCTGGGAAGAACACGGTCGCCTCGCGGTGGTGTTATTGCCGAAAGTAAAATTTAATTGGGAACTTTTTGCACTTCAGAGGAAAATGAGTCTCCACAGTAAATGCAAACACATGCCAGGAAACACAACTACTATCCACACAGCCTCACAACAACAGGTCAGTCACGTTTTTAGGATTAGGATTAGCAAAATTAGAATTTTGAGTCAGAAGAGTTCTTTCTGATAACTACTGTTGCTGGTCAGTAACACATGTCTTATGATCTGATTGATCACCAGTTTCTGGAGCTAAACAGACACTTCTCTGAACCCCATGAACCATTTCGGGTTCTACACAAGTATGAATGTGAACTACAGTCGTCTTTAGCGTGGAGGTCTGCTGATTTACAAATTCTGCTGCTCCCCTATTTCTCTTTTCCTTCCTGTGTGTGTGTGCGTGTGTGTGTGTGTAGCTGCTGTGTCCTAAGTGCAGCTCGAAGCTGGGCTCATTCAGCTGGTGTGGGGACCAGTGTTCCTGTGGTCGCTGGGTCACTCCTTCCTTCCAGCTGCATCGCAACCGAGTGGATGAGATCCGACAACTAAACATACAGAAATGACAAATGCCCAATATTCTCAGCTGGATCAAGAGCTCAATATATCTGTAAACCAGTATTTCAGGTCAGAAAAAGACTGACACATGGAATACAACTGTTTCACATATAGACATTAATAAAATAATATCTGTAAATATCCCAATACAAATCTACACTGGTCTGTTCTTGTAAGTGTTTTTTCATTATATAATATAGAATTGCTTTACAAAGCTCCCATTAAAATCTGTTCTCTTTTGGATGAGGCTATGTTTACACCATCTAAATTTATTTTAGGAGAGTTATCTGTCCTGGACACATGTTTCAGACATTCATAGTGTGAAAACAACATGCTTCTCTCAGTTGTAATTCAAAAGGCATAATACTGTCTACAATTACAGCCCAGATAAAGTGAACTGATCATTGAAGCCTGGTACCTTATCTCACACTGAGGAAACACTTACTATTACTGGAAAAACTACAAGTCAACTAAACCACTGGTAGTGGTTTAATAGAATGTTGTATATATATATAGGTGAGAGAGGATGAAATAACAGTGTAGTGTGGATTCTTCTGAGCGTGTATATCAAGTACTCCGATCTGAAATTGGCAGTACAGCGTTTACAGCGCGTGGTGGAGTAAAGTGGGTTGATTTTGAGTCTCATGCTGACGCTAGCTTGATTCCACATAGTGAATTGGTTTCTGTTGGTTGATCATTAGCCTTTTAAATTGAGAAACCTGCTTTATTGAACACAGCACAGTACTAATGTTTGCTGATATAGCACCAGTAAATAACGGTAATCTACACCATTAACAAATCTGTTTCCAGTCTATTTGATGTTAGATGCCTTTCTGTGTAGAGTTTGCATGTTGTCCCTGTGTCTGTGTGCGTGTTCTCCTGGTTTCCCACCATCCAAACACATGCATGTTAGTGTGAATGGTTGTATGTCTGTGTGCTGGCCCTGCGTTGGACTGGCGATCTCTTCAGGGTGTACCCCGCCTCTCACAGCTGGGATAGGCTCCAGCACCCAGCGCAACCTGACCTCAGATAAGCGGTAGATAGTGGATGGGTAGAAGTCAAATTCACTGCTAAACTGTTAAATGTATGTTTTTATCATAACTGAGGCCGTAGTAGAGTTGTACTGCATTTTAATATCACTGTGTCACAGAGACTGTATTTTCTAACCAAAGAAATATGGACTTTGAAGCATTATATGTACTCTACAATTGTACAATGGTTCTCTAATTGAAGGAGGGAGTTTCTTTAATTTTAACAGTTAATTAGAGTTTTTTCATGCCCTCAAAATAACACAATTATATATACATAATTGGCCCTATAGTGAGGCATGCACAACCAAAATTAAATCTGAAATGTCCTAAACGTGACCACTTAAATGTGGTTCAGAAAGCTGAGTAGTAAACCTGGACAACCAACCACTGCGGACACATAGATTGGCATTTTCCAATGGAATCTGCTTTGAAGAGGTCCAGAGTAACATCGTTAGTAATGACATGTGGCTACCGAAAGATGGCAGGTCGGCTCCTATAAATGCATCTGCAGTTGGTGGTTGTTCTGCTAAATTAATGTGTAAGCAATGCAGAAAGTGCAAACTGAAGAAACGTTGGAAAGAAGAAGAGATGTTAAATCTTGGAGCTTTCAGAACTTTACATACTAGATGAATGAGAATTCATCTTGGACGTAAACTCTGCTTCACAAGAATGAAAGGTGCTCTGAGACACACTGCACACAGCCATCGTCTCAGCAACAGTGAACAGGGGCCAACAGGAGCTGGGTTGGGAAACCACTAAGAGCCCTGGTGTCTGCACTTGGCAAAAAGAGGAAATGAGTTCACTGTCCTGGGAGAGGAAAGGAAACAAAAGAACATATATTCATATATTTAGAGTCAGAATCAGATAACTTTATTGATCCTGGAAGAAACTGGTCTGCAGTCACACAAGACAGAAAAGAACAATGCAGTATAAAGTACAAGGTGCTATATGAAGACCAATAATATACTTACTATATATAATAAAATAAAATCGTGTTCCTAAAATTATATTGCACAGATCTAGTAAGTATGGGAGCTGTTGCTAAGGACACATACAGTAAATAAGCCACTATCCTAGGTAAGTATATTGTTTGGGCCTTGCACATTAGCAGCGTTGTTATTGCCACTTCCTGACAGCACCAAAGGTAAAAGCATTGGTAGCTGCTAAGACGTGCTGAAAGACAGTTGCAGCAGATGTGAGGAGGCATAGGATGAAAACATGCTCACACGCGCTGACCACTGAACACGTTTCCACTGTTGGGGTTATGTAAATCCGGAGGGTTCAATAACAGCGGTGGAAACATGATTCATATAAGGTGAGGTGAAAATGTGTGAAACCAAGAAAAGGAGGATTCATGGCGGTCAGAGTTTTCCATGCTCTCATTGGTAGTGGAACCTATCGCTGGGGATTTCCCCTTCACCGTTCACACACCACTCACTCTGTGTGTGTGTGTGTGTGTGTGTGTGTGTGTGTCCATACACATTTTCTGGAGGGAGGACATTTTAGGGTAAAGGGGTATCAATCTGCCAAAGTCCTGCAATTGTGCATAGAAAGAGTAGTGTGATCACATCTACACTAGCTGCTGCTCTGTGTCTCCTAATAAATAAAGGTGAAGTGCAGTGATACAGATGCCAGATGTTCCGGGAAGCATAGAAAATGCTGAGATTTCTTTTTTTGTTGTCACAGTGTCTGAACGATTCCTGTAACAACCATTCAGATCAAATCAAACTATGGAGATGTTGAGTATAGAATAATACTGGCTCATACGCTGTGCAGCTCTTCCACTTTACCACGAGCAGAGCAGCAGAAGCTCCACCACGCACCACATCATTTTCTCAACATTTTAGCCTGCATACGACAACTGACTCGTTCTATGTGTGACTCACTCTAATGCATTCATGCATTTCAGTTTCTTCTACTGTACATAATGACTTAGCTGAGCTACTTACGTAAACTAATTTGTGCAAACTAAGCAGATTATTGTCCTTGTTTGCAACTAAATGAATTTTGAAGATTTTTCAAACGTTATAGGTTTTAGAGGGGACCCTCTCCCTGATCTGTACATGAATCAGACTTCATTCTCATTACGGCCTGAAGAGTTTAGATTTCTGCAGAAACCTTATTAATAAGACACATGTGGAACAGATCTGACCAGACATTTATGTTTTCAGCAGTGAGTCCTGTAGTGTTCTCTACATTTTATTTATCAGTCAGTTATTTTAAAGCCCAGAGAAGTTAGTTGTATTTATGATTTGATGATGATACTTGTGGCTGTCACGGTTCATATGCTTGTCCTGTTGCTTTGTGTTCTTCTGTTCCTCCCTCACCTTGGTCACGCTCCTCTCTCCTCGCTCACTCCCTGACCCCTCCCATCTGTTTCTTGTTTCCAATCAGTTCCTTCACTGTTTACGTCCAGCAGTCAGGTCATCCTGCTGCTCACCACCCTGGCTTCCTGTCCCTGCACTAGTTGCGCCTCATGTTGTCCTCTCTCCTGATTCTCATGTGTTTGGGTTCAGTGTCTTTCCTCAGTCACAGTGTCTGTTTTGTTTGTCATTTTCCTTCCAGACTGATTTTCTGTTGTGGTCTCTTTTCCTTTTTTACTTACTTTTGCCCTTTCTCCAATACTCTCATTGTTTTGAACCTTCTCTCGCCCTGGGCTGTGTTTGAGTCCACCATTCAGTACCAACTAGCTGAAAGTGGCAGGAGTAGCATGAGACTGGCAGGCTACACCTGGTAGCTTAACAATTTAAATGAAATCTAACATGAAGCACAGCCCTGTAAAAGCGCCCCCTAACACTTGAACATTTGTATTCAGTTTGTGTACTGAATCAGACAAACCGGAACGCAGCAGTTTGAGAGTCTCCGGCTGCCCCAGACAATAAGATGACTTTCATTAACCTCTTTCCTGTACGCTGAGGCAGTGAGGAGTAAAAGCACAGACGTGGGGTGACATGATGGAGCATGTGAGTCACAGTCAAACCAAAGGGAGAACTGGGCACAGTATGCACTTAAAAAGCTCTCAGGAGAGATCTGCTGCTCTGATTGCACTTACAGGAAAGGTGATTTTCTCCAGCTGTGGTCTCAGACATTCTTCCAAAGAATGCAGGAGGTTTTGGGTGTGTGTGTCAAAAGTGCAATATTTGCAGGTTTATGCAGGAGCCGCCTTTCAACTTTGCAGGACGGTTCATTTGTGTATTTCTATTAAGAACTTTCTGTATCCGGCTCCAGACAGACATGCAACATTTTCCATTGTGTGTGAAATGCTAACAAGTAGCTGCATCCCAACTGAGTAGCAAACCAGATGCAGCTCTAATGTCTGCGAGACACATTACCTCTCTCCCCAGTCTCCTTCTCCTCTAATCTCTCTTTTTTCTTCCCCCTCATCTACTTCCCAGCACTTTCCTCCCCCCTTCACTTTTGATTTCTCTGCTCTCACAATTCATTCCTCTGCTTTCTAGTATTTCCTGTTGGCTGGGAGCTAAAGCAAAGTTCTCATATTTCATTTATGCAACCACGATATTTAAACCATCACGACCTCTTTGCCTCCTCATGGTCTTCCACACCTTAATTAGAGAAAAGGCTTCGTCCACATGTAAAAAGCACGATAACAGAGATGAACAAGCCAAATATTCAGTATGTGCTTGTGAGAGTTAATAAAGTGAGTCCTTTTTGTTTCACTAACGCTGCAGTGGAAATGTAGACACATATCAACTTTCCTGATCTAACTCACACAGTCAAACCAGAGTCACATTCATCTCAGACCAACTTTTTTTGCACTAAGCATCCTGATACACGGTACATGTGGGCGCCTGGGAGTCGTTTTAAAGCACATCACGAGATGCTGAGAGGAAAGAAGTAAGTTTCAGCTTCGGCCAAATCTGCAGACTGCAGCTGAAATCTACAAAGACTGGACAAACCTCACATAAAGAATGGTTAGCAAGGTCTTTATTAAAAGACTTAAAGTAGCCTGAGGCCTGACAGGAAACACACATGCAATGATACAAGCAGTGTTTGAATGACGCTGACAACAGAAGGTGTTAGAAAAGCTGCAGAAAGTTGGAGCGACTAAGTAATTGCTTCTAATTACTGACTTTCTCTGTGTCAAATTGATTTCTATTGTCCTACAGAGCAACCCCTGCACACACACACACACACACACACACACACACACACACACACACACACACATTCACAGTTTATAAAATATATTATATGTTTTAAATATTTACCCTCCTGTACTCCTGTCCACCCATTCCAGTACCACAGCATGGGTGGAGAGGTACTGGCAGAACTGAACTGTTAAATACACCATTGCACAAGTAGTTATGAATCAAAGGCTGTTATCTAAAGATAAGCTTCCTCCTTTCATCTCCCTCTAATTATTTGACCTCTCTTGTGTGGATTTGAGCTCAGCGGCGGAATGAAAAGTGCCAGCAGACGCAACACACTGCTCACCCTGCTATCTTGGAATCAGACATTACACAGTACGCCTGTGTGTGCGTGTGTGTGTGTGTCTGTGTGCGCCTTAGACCAGACGTTCTGCCGGCATCGTTAGCGTGTGTGTTTTCTGGAGTATGTGTGGTCTCTGTGCGCTCTGACATTTAGATGAAGTGGTTTAAGGACTGACGGTTTTAGAGAACACACACATACATTCACGCCGCTTGGTTGAGTCTTTCTGGGCCCGCTCCGTGTGAATGAGCATCTTTATCCTGAATCCTGCTCGGTGGTCACTTAGATCATATTTTTCTATGTGTGTTGTATGTCGGAGCAGAGTTCCTTAGCAACTATGAAGCAGAGAGATTGACTCACTGACTGCTCTGATCATCAAAGCTATTGCCTAATGTGACTCAATTAGATCGATGCAGTCTGAAGGGGGGGGGCTACTGTGTTGATCTGAATCAAAGCAGCCCAGAGTACAATGCAACGGCTCTCTGTGGTGCTGTCTTATCAAACAGCCTATCTGGATCTATGTGATTCTCCTCCGTGTGTAGAAGGTCTGCTCTGTGTCCTGAGCGTTCCCAGTCAGAGGTTCACCAGCATGTAGCTGTTTTTTTTTCCACCCTGGGATCCTTCCAGTGGCTCCGCTGCATCCAGGAAAACTAAATCAACCCCAGGAAT
The DNA here is from genome assembly GCA_032270685.1 of Microctenopoma stevenorrisi. NCBI lineage: Eukaryota > Metazoa > Chordata > Actinopteri > Anabantiformes > Anabantidae > Microctenopoma > Microctenopoma stevenorrisi. The sequence goes on from JAUMTR010000009.1 coordinate 445,514, forward strand.
GTCCACAGCCGGCTGGACAGGCACCAGGGAGGCAGAGAAGAAAGAAAGAAAGGGAATAAAAAGTAAAAAAGAGATCGTTCACATTTTGAATTACTTTATTATAAATTAACACAAAAACAAAAGAAAACACTTTCATCTTAGAGGAGCAGCTGAAATGAGCCTTGTCTTGTCTTTTAAATCACTGTGGAATAGCTTTTTAATGAATGAACAGCAGTGGTAGGTGAATTTAGTGAGAGTAAAAACAAGATACAATATACTGTAGAGTCTATTAGACACAAGACTTAGCACCATTACACGTCTGGAACCCAAAACACTGGATCCTACATATCCCATAATGCAACTTACAGCATCTTCCCGTCAGATGAGTGAGAGTCATAGATGAAGATGATCTACAGTCCTCACCTTTGCATTGTCATTAATACCCACTGCTGACAAACATCCACTCTGTCAGTGAGCCTGCGCCCGTGTGAGGCCACATATGGGTGGAGTGATATGTCTTTACTCTAGTCAGTCAGGTTTAGAAGCTGCATTCTTCCAGTTATTCCTCACATCATATAAACGACTGAAGCGTATAAACATAATATACAATAACAAACGTAGCTGTTAAAAAGTGAGTAAAGTCAGATTAAGTAGGATCTAGCTGTTATTTCAGTGTGTAAGATAATAAATCAGCAGCAGAAACCTAAAATTAAAGGATCAGAATCAGAGCCAAAAGAAAAACTGTCCCAGATGTTGCCCACTGTCTGTTAGTGTGAAATGACTGAACATCTGTCAAACCATGGTTTCTTGGTTCCATTCATTACTAATAAGCAAAGATGAGATCATATATCATCTGATGTCCATCGTCCCATGCGTACAGTTTCTTGTCCAGTGGGCAGTAAGCCAGCTGCGAGGTGTGTGTGTGCATGTTTGTAAACGCCAGGCTTGGCACAGTGTGTGTGAGCGTGTGTGTGTCAAATGCGTAGGTCACGTTGGCGTAGGGGCGCTCCACACTGTCCACAGCGTAAAGCACGCCACAGACCAGGAAGCAGTTTCCATAGTGACCACGACGAAGACCTGTGCGGAAACTGCGCACTGGCTGAAGGTCCCGGGGGTGGAGGTGAGTGAGCAGGATTACTTCCTGGTGGAAGCCCTCAGTGTCCAGAGCGGGGTAGAGTAACCACAGGCCCGACTCGTCAACAGCAAACTCCACCTGGAACCATAGTAATGCACAGGCTGGAGATCACAGCACTACTCCCCTCATTTCCTCTGTACTACTGCTACTACTACCTCTAATAAATACTGTATATACTGTACAGTTTACAGTCACCAAGTAAACTCAGTATGTCTGTACTGACACTGTCACTGAAACAAAGCACTCGTGTAAGTACATACGTGTATTTTATGGAGTATTTCCTTTTCATGCTACTTTACATATACACTACATACATTTATACATCATTAGTTAATGGTTCCTTTATGAAGGACTAGATTACTCATTATATAAAAAGGTCAGTTTAGAAAATGCTGATGTATGAGAAACAAATCTGGACTAAACTTCAATGTTCCTGCGTCAAATTTACATTGTTAAAATATGCTGTTTACTGAGTGGAGTACTTTTATTTTTGTACTTTAAATAATATATAGAGCATGTACTAAACTTAAATCTTGACACAATCCACAGGCAGTTACTCACAGACTCGTGTCCATGCAGTGATCTTACTTCAGTCTGTGTCCTCTGAGCTTGCTCCTCCAGTAAAGCATCATGCAGCGTGGTCCAGGCAGCTACATATCTATGCCTCAGGTCATATCTGATGATGTCTCTGCTGAATGCACGGTTGTAGTAGAAAGCCCCGTTAAACACAACGTGACCTGTTCCAGTAAAGCTGTAGGGCAGCTTGTATGAGTTACTCGCCTGACCTGTGCACAGGTGGACACGCTGGTGAGATTCAGAACACGGTCATGTTTTATTGGCTCTTTCTTTAATATGTCAGGGTGGCGATTGGTTTAATGATACCCTGGTGCAATGGTAAAAGGTAAATGATGTGGAGCTGCTCCTACTGGATGAATATGAGTGTGTGTACACTCCCTTTCCTTCCATACACACACATAAACACACACCTGATTTGAATGTGTCCATGTCTCGGAACTCTAGGAGGCTGTTGCCATAGTGACCGTTGGTAAGGTAGATGACTTTGCCGTGGCCACGTGCGTCTCTCATCCAGGCGCCCTCACCCAGGCCATAGGAGTTGTGCTGGACGGGTTCAGAGACGCTGGCCACGGTGTCCTTACACACTGCTACAAGAACACATAGAGAGGGTGGACCGATTAGAACTTATAACAACTATAAAATCCTATTTGTCGACTACCACACTACTCTGGTAGTACACTACTATGTCTACCAGGCTTTTTGGTGGTCTTTGGTTGGTCCACAGGGCTCTCTGTCCAGCTGAGTCGGGTTTTGGGTTCATTGCGAGTGACAGCTGTGGGAGAGGCGTCAATGCGTGGACCCATTTTGACCCTGGTATCTGAAGCTTGACTGGTACCCTGAGTGACAGGAGTGGTCGGCTGAACGATAGTTCTGGCAGTTGTAATCGGTTGTTGGGAAGTCGTTGTCTGTTGGGTCGTTGTTGTAGGGGTTGGTTTACTTTGTTTCATGGCAGTAGCAGCTGGTTTGGTTGGACTTGTGATTCTGTGTGTGGCAGCAGTGGGAGCTGCAGGACCTGGATTCTGGATGGGGAGGACTGTGGGAGGTGAGCCAGAGATCAGTAAATCCACTGATGCATCCACAGTTAGAGAAACTGTAAAAGACAGAACATGAGATAAGACAGGAGAGTTTAAGACAGCAGTCATCAGAAGTGGTCAGACTTACTGTTCCTTCCTCTCCCTCTCTCATCCTCTTCATAACTTGCTTCCTCTGCCTTGTAAAAGGTCACGCCCCTGATGACCATGCTGTTCTTGTCTTTGACTGGCTTTTGAGATCCAGTCCTGTTCCTGTTTGGCTGCTGTTGCTGTTCCAGAGCATCTTGCTGTTGGTTCTTCTTCAGTTGACCTTGATAATTCTTCTGCAACAGTTCAGACATTTAAGCTTTTCACGTGAGAGAACAATGAATGAGTCGCTCTTTGATTCTGATCTGTTCCACACACTTTTCAGTTGTTACCTGTTTGTTGGCGAAGGCGGGTGCTCCACTTTTCTGTCCTGCACGCTCCAGATCATTCACCTTTTTTTTCTTCTGCTGGACCTTCTTCTCTTTGTCCTTTTCTTTCGATTTTTCCTTCACATGTTCTTTTGCTCTTGCTTTCTCTGTCATATTATGGGCGAATGCCTGATATGCACAGACATGTGGATACAGAGGTCAAGTGGTAAATATTTGGACTGTGGGACAGCCCATTAAGACTTTTGGTATTGTAAAACAGATTATTCTTATGAATTACTACATTTGCTTTGTCGATTTTTTTCACAGCGCACAAAGGAAATATGTTTGTAAGATATGTTTTTTACTTTTCAAATGACACTGGTGTGGCTTGCAACAGGTCCAATTCTGAGTAGAAGAAATTGCCCAGAAAAGTGACCTCTTTATGACCAGTATGAACAGAAACAGAGATTACAGCCAGCAGGACCTCGTTGTAAGGGTGCACGTTGTTTTATTGGGAACATACCATTTAGCTCTACTGACTATTAAAAATGTGTGTGAGTGAAAGCAAAAAAAGAAGGACCTACTATCTATTTATACACATCGCTATAATATTACTGAAGGCAATGTAGGCAAGTATATACCAATTTTGAAACACTCATCTTCTATTATCTGGATTATGGCCATAGTAACAGCAACAGACACGTTACAGTGACTAGAGCAGACAGCAGGATTTAAAGTGAGGAGGACATAGATAACCAATGGAAATTACAGCCTTGACTGTGGTATGCTGCACATTTGTGTGCACGTGTGTGTGCATCCTCACTTTTTCCATATTATCCATCCTGGTCAGCAGTTTGGTGGTGACAGAGTGAAGCTTTAACAAGTCCATGCCATACAGAGAGCCCTCCAGTAAGTCCAGAATGGTCGCCAGCTTGACAGATGCATGGTGATAAATGACACAGAGATAAAAGACAAAGACAGTTGACAACATCTTCACTCTGTAAACAGCTGCAAGAAACAAAAACAGTGAAGGTGATATAGCTTCCCCATTGGCTGTTTATACCTTAATATCATCCTTGCTGGCCTCCTGCAGCTTCTTAAACCTGTACTCTCCTTCACAGGGGTTGATGGCTGAAGATGGAGCCATGCACACGCACTTCCTGCAGTCTGTTCCTTTTGTGATCGTCTCTACGGTGTAAAACTCATCGGACGGTGAAGTCGGGTTGTTGTTTCTGGTGTGGCTGCAGTCAGAGCGTTTGACTGGTCGCACAACACAGCGGCACACACAGTCAGACCCAGATGACACACTCTTTACTTTGTCATAGTCACCCAGCAGCTGAAAGAACAATGAAGGTCATTTTATTTTTCCCTTTTTCACTTTTAACTTACTCAAGTAGAATTTGGGAAAAATCCAATAAAGTACTGTATGTTAGTCAGTACTGTATTGGTCAGAAACTGATAGATACGAACTAGGAGTTGCAGCACATGTGATGACTTACAGGCTGCAGCTGTGGAGATCTGATGGAAATAGCTACAGGCATTTACAAACATGCTCTTTTTGGTTTGGAGCATATTACATAACCAACCGCCAGCTGGATGCAGAGTGTTGCCATGGTGCGCACACTCACACACACACACACACACACACACACACACACTCTGGGTCGGATTTATCATACAGACAAATTGTGCAGCTGGGCTTGTGTTTAGGTTTAGCAGGTAAAATCTGCAGAGGAGCTTCCTATTCCTTTGTGATTTTCTAATTGTCTCTGGACATGAGAGACTTCCTCTTCTGAAAGACATCTTACTTGATAAAGTAGTTCTTTTCTTTAATGTGACCATGAAATTCAAGTTGAGATCAAATCATTTCTTGCTGAAGTAAGAAAAGTGCATTTATTTTACTTCTAAAATAGAGCCGTTTTCTATTCACTAAACTGGGATGCGTAAAGTGTTTCCTTCGGTGTGGGGCAGCTGTAGACACACACAGACACACACACACACACTCTCCTTAAAACGGGGCTTTTGTTAATGACCAGTTAAGGCGCACACTGTGACGTTGCTCACCTGGCTGATGATGTTCTCTTGATTGTCCACCTCGTCCTCCAGAGACTCGGCGCCGGGCTGCACCACTTTGCGCAGCGCGCCCGCAACAGCAGCATCTTTGTCCGGTTCACCGAGTTGCGTCTTCTCCCGGGACAGCTCTGCGCTCCTGTCCGCGTCACGCGCGTCACGTCCACCGACAGCGCAGCAGAGACACAGCAGGGACAGTGTGCGCCACATTATCCCGAAGTGTCCGTGACACAGCTGAGTGTCGGGGAGTTGGAGTGGCTGCAGCTTCAGCACCAGAACTTCCCGGAACCGAGGAACTACGTGACACAGCACCCCGTTACTTGAGACCCAATGTAGACATGCAGCAGCTTTGTCCCCTCGAAAAAGACGGTAATCCAGCCCCACGTGACGTGTCTGTCGGTGAGCACGGTGTCAGTCCAAACGGACTCAGTACTGCAGGAGAGGGCGGGAACAGCGGGAACCCACAGTGAATGGTGTTTCTCCTGCTGTGTTGTGATACTATAGGGATGTACTGTGTCAGGCAGATGTGTCTAGCAGATGTTCAAGTTCTAAATCCCACTGCTTAGAGAACTGGGAGGAGAATGGGTGCCACAGATATGGAGTTGTCTCTTATACTAGGAGTGACGACTGAGGTGCAACAGGAAGCATCATGCACATTTACTCTTCTAAAATGTCCTTTACTACTGAACAACCACTGTTGGAGCCAGTCTGGTGACATCAAATGGAAGAAGAGAGACAACTGTAATTCTCCACACGGAGGAGTCCCATTTTCCTGACCTCCCCACCTTCATAGTGTGTGCATGTGAGAGAGAGAGAGCTTTACAATTCCAATTCAGTTTAATTTCTGTACTCTATTACTTTACTTTCTACAGGTTGCTTGAATATTTAATCAAGTTTGGTCTTTGTTCAGCACATATATTTACATATAAGCTGAGGATGTCTAACTCCTGATGGACTGCACGAGTGCTTAGAGTGTGTAATGTCCTCGGAACCACTGAAACTGCCCCCTTTATTTGCTTTATGTTTTATTTTAGCTTTACTATGCTAATAATTATACTACAGTTCTGTTTATGGTTTTTATTTAAGTCAAACATATTTTATACAAATCTCACAGCTATGCTAATTTGTCGTGTCTGTCTGAGCTACTTAGAATTTGAATGTCTCATCGTGAGGCCATCTACAGACTTAATACTTCCCATCTGTTTTCTCATGGTCCTGCCTTTTTTACAACCATGAATAAAAAACACTAGCTTCAAAGTCAGTTGTTGTGTGATGGTCATTAATATAGTGATCGGTGCTCGTTCATACAGTGTGAGCAGAAGAAACTTAGAAGCTGCTACTTAGAAGAAGTCAGTGACAGTGTCCATGTGGACAAGGGGAGCACGGAGGAACAGAGGAAGATGGAGAAGAGAGATGAAGAGAAGAGATGACCCCGGGTAGCACTGATCCACCTCCCAGTTTCCAGGACTTAAAGGACATGTTTCTGAACTCTTGGTGCCAGGTGGCAGAGGACATCTTCAGAGTGCTTGTGGAGTCTACGGGTACACTGGGTCAAGTGGTTTTGGGCTAAGGGGGATTTACCCAATAAAGTGTGAAAAATGCTATAATTAAATCAAACACATTACACAATAAAATATGGAAAACATAAATTGAAATCACGCATTTCTCCACAAAATACGTTTTTTATGTTAACATGGCTGTCTAGAGTATATATGGGGAGTGTGAGTGTGTGTACAGCGTTCATTTCTGTGTGTCCATGTTGGGCGAGTGTGCGAACATTTGTATATGTGTACATGAGGGAGGGAACATATGCTTGTGTATGTGTGACCAGATGCCCGAACCACCTCAACTGACTCCTCTCCACGTGCAGGAGCAGCGACTCTACTCCGAGTCTCTCCAGGATGACCGAACTTCTCACCCTATCTCTAAGGGAGAGTCCAGCCACCCTTCGGAGGAAACTCATTTCGGCCGCTTGT
>JAUMTR010000009.1:453427-482294 GCA_032270685.1 Microctenopoma stevenorrisi
AGGTTCTAGCAAACGTAGCTCTGTAGCGTTTGCCAGAGGGAAGAAGCTGGAAGAGGTTGTGTCCGGGGTGTGAGGGGTCTGTGCAGGAATAGCTGGAAAACAAGCAGAACTGCGGCTTTCTTGGACGGGGCTTGCCTACAGTGATGAGGCTGATGAGGCATGGTCTCACACCATGGAGACCAACAACACATACATTGTTACCCAGGTAAAACCTTCACGCACTGTAACCTCTAACAGCTGCTCTAACTGACAAAACCTGGCTATTGTTACTCAATTATCAACAATATAAAATGACTGTTTGTTTCCAAGTTCTACATTGTAGGGCGGCTTATTGTTTCAAGCGGTGCAGCAGGAACTAAGGAGGCAATTACTTTACCTGTGAGGACAGCAGTGCAAAAACAGTGGCATCTAGAAAAATTGTATTAGCAATTAGCAGGTTGTAACTGATTCAACATATCCAAGAAAATGAATTTTATTTATACCTTTTTTCACCACCAGCTTATGAAACACACTCTGCAGTTTTTTTGTATATATATATATATATATATATATATATATTTTGGTTGCTGCAGCTCTGCTCATGACCACAATTTGTGCAGGTGCACAGGGTGCGGCGACCACTAGAGGGCCCCCAAGCTACTGATTTGTCTCAAAGCAGTGTATTAGTATAAGTATGATACACACCGACTAACCTAGAGGATCCTGCAATAATGTTGTGTGAGGGAGGTGTTATGTTGGTGGCTTGTGACTATCCAGCTCACATGTTTATGAATGTATATGTAACCTTAATTATTGTATACATCATTTATGAGTATATTCTATTGATTTGATATTTAATTTGTTTTATATTTTGCAGTACATTGAGTTAATATATATAATTATTTCATTAAAAATATTACGTTGTATGGTTATATTTAAGTTTCAGTATTTAAGTTTTTTTCCTTGGAACATTAGTTCCTACGTGCCCTGTCGCACTGGGGAGGAATGAGAGTGTAACACCAGGTGAGGAGAAAAATATATTTACTCTACTTTACTTTACTTTACTTTATTTGAACCTGCGACCTTCTGTATCCCAGTCTGACGATTGAGCTACCAGGCCACCATATAACCACAAGAACCAATGCCTACAGCCCAGAGACTGGAGCATGCTACCAACGCTCAGAAATAAAGGTTACATATACATAACAGGTGGCCTGTCCACAAAGAATTTCCCCAAAAGCATCAATAAAGTAGCAATTATATTCAGCTTTTTGTTTCTGTAATAATTAGTAGCCTCAGCTCTTAACCCATCTTAACTCTTAATCATTTCTTTGCCATTTCTTCATTTCTTTCGGATTTAAAAAGAACCATAGCATATCTGATGACATCATATTTGTGACATATGAACCAAAGAGTCTTCTCAGACTCTGGAAACACTTCAGCTCTTCTGGCTTTTTTCTGGATGCACCAACTTTATTTTCTTTCACAGAAGGTGTTCAAAACTTGTCGTCATGAAGAGTTGAGTTGAAATTTCTATTCTTAAACATTTTATATGTTATTAAACCAAAAATCTGATGCATGTAGTGATATTGAATCCATATTAAGTCCTTTGTATAAATCTTCACGTACAGTAGAAACTATAACCATTGTTATATTAAAGACAGCTGTCTTCTGTAGACTTGAGTCAGTAAATTAAATGCTGAAGTGACTTTACAGTAATTTACCAGTGTGCTTTAACAGTAGGACATTCTTCATTTAGCATAACAAGATATTCCAGCTCTAAATTATTTTTTGATCACACATGTGGTGGGGCAGTTCATGTGCTGTCTATATTTGGGTAACTTGTAACTCAGATTAGCTCTGTTAAAATCCTATGAAAAAATCATGTGGGGATATTTTTGTTCAGAGCCCGTTATCTGGTCTGCTAATTGCTGCAAAGCCTCTTTATCTCGGGCCTGCGGTGGGATGTAAACTCAGTAACATTACCAGAGATTAATCCTAATTACACGTTGTCAACACACTATCAAATAAATATAACAAACCATTAACTTTAACTCCTGTGTATGTAAATACTCCTAAATGATGAAAAGGCCATGCTGATGCTGCACTGTCTGCTCTGTCAGTGGAGGCACATCTTAGTCACAGCTCAAGCAGAATCAGACTGTGCCAGCAGATGGTCCTGTGAGGGCAGTTGTAACACTTGTTTGTTGCTGCTGTGACAAAATTTGTGTTGTAACAGTCCCGCCCTGCTTACCACACTGAGTTGCTGAGAAGAGAGGAAATGAGCTGAGCAAAAGCCCGCTTGACACACATCAGAGCAGCTCATTTAGTTGACACGCAATACAAACAGGTCTCTTGATTGCACACAAAAAAAATCTAAAATTGTTGCCTTTGGGGAAAGAAATACATTATGGGAGCATCTTCTTCTGGCTTGTTGGATGAGGCCAAAATCAACCACATAAAAGGTAAAAGTACATTAACATTCTTCTTCGTAATGTGCAGTTAAGACCACTACTTGTAAATACGTGGTTCTGTTTCCACATGCAAAAGAGAGGAAAGAGAAATTTCAAATAACAGAAGCTGTTGGGGGTTTGGCAGGAGTCATAGTGGTACTTGTAGTCATAGTAATTTCAGTAGTGGTACTTGTAGTCATAATAGTCTCAGTAGTGGTACTTGTTGTAATTGCAGATGTTGGAGCTACAGTGACTGTGGTGTATTTGTGGACATCTGTTGTGTAGGAAAAACTAAATGAGTCTTCTCTTGGCATTATACCTTCCCTCAGATGTGCTTGTGTTAGTTAATCACTTAATACACATGATCACCTGTGTTCAGGCTGGTTTACCCTTCACTGTGTCTGCTCTTCATGTTAAAACTACACGTTTTGTTACTTTAGGGCTACATCATGTGCAGTAATGTGTGTAGTGGAGAGCTTCTGTGCCAGTCATATATGGCACAGAAGCTCTGGTATCTAATCCAGTCTAATGCAAACGTGTTAACATTGTTAGCGCGGTCATTTCAAAGGCTGTAGTTATTAGCTGGTGCTCTTCTGAATTTATCATCTATTCAGCATGAGTTAGACAGGAAACATGAGGGGGCATGCAACAAGGTCCGGGGAAACTGTGGTTATATGTGGTAGTTGCAGCAAGCACCAGGTTATTTTAAATATGATGCTGACATGAAAAAGGAAAATGTCTTTTAAAGTTCTGGAATTTATACAAATGTGTTGGCATGTCCATGATGTGAGGAGTTCCAAGTTTGAACCACAACATTTTTGTGCTGTGACAATGTACTTTGCTTATTTCTGTCAGTGCATTCCCATACACGGTATCAGTATGGTCACATCCTGTCACTAATCTCCAAGGAAAACTACACTGCAATTATATCCATTTCCAACTCTTACATGATCATGGGTTGTTTGATCTGTGTGTGTGTGTAAGATTAAAATGAGATTACAGAGGGACCTAAAGAATATGTGATAATGGTCATCCAGTTGTAAACAAATGATCAGCAGATTATGACATCAAGAGCCTCTGGTGAAGACAATTAACAGCCCATCTCTTTCTATGAAAGAACATTTGATGTTGGACCAAATTAATTTATTATACACAGTTTTAAACATGTTATTATGAATTTATGGCCTAAACCCTAAAATGAAACAGATTCAGAGACATCACACCCCCAAAGTGTGACTGTGAGTGTGTGTAGTTTTTCATTTGACTTCATTACATAATTAATTTTTGTACATTTTGTTGTAAGGCTGTCAATAACATCTGTCTGTGTGCTCACCTCAAAAATTTATCTTTATCTTTAGCTGCACTCTGGCACACTACGTGCATCAGTTAGTTGCTAACACTGTAATTTACTGCTGAACAGTAGTAAAACACTTATTTTCTGCAAAAAGTTATGTGATTTACATTTACATTTTTTTATAATTTATTTAATTATAAAAATTATTTTATAATTTATTTAATAATAAATCTAAGTCTCACTATGTACCTGTGGTTTCCTGTAATAAATGGCATCTGTAAGTTGGTTCATTCAGTTATGATATTTTTAAAGGGATCAGGGAAGTACAGATACATAAGGTATTTTTTTAATGTGCATATTCTCTGTGTCCTCAGGTCTTGTTGATGGCACATTCCAGAGCTTCGGTGTGTTTTACCGCCAGCAGTACTTATCAGCCTACTTTGAACACTTACATCAGGAGGTGGAGCCAAAGAAAGAAGGGAAGGCCCTGTTGCTCACGCATAGGGTAGGAGCAGGACCTGTCAGTCCATCTGCCACTACATATTTATACTGGGTGCATTTTGACAATCTGCGTAATATTGTAAGACAAGTTCAGTTTGTGTGTGTGTTTGTGTTTGCAGCCTCAGTCTGCTCCAGAGGAGGTACTGTACCAAGGGAATGTTAAGTTCTCCTGCTGGGACGAGCAGGGGAAAAAAAGCAGAGAGAAATGCATTGTCCTGAGAAGAAATTACAAAGTGGAGATTCACGAAAACACAGAGGTAACACATTTTTAAACACAAAACACGACCTCCATTATCTAAGTGGTACGTTTCTGTACTGTATAGTACTGTTTTTATAGGCATTAAAGTCAGTGCATTTCAGTGAGCTAAAAAGATTCAATACAAAAGCCAAAAATAGGACAAAATAAGTTTGTCTGTTTACTGGATGTCTGTTTGACAGATTCTAATAACCATAAGTAAACTCTGCTGGAAGAATGTTTCTGTTGCTGCAGAACCTGATGTGTACTCGGTAGTTAAAGTTAAATCTACAAGGGGGAATGAGGGGCGACTGCCTCGTTGCTATAGCGCCTTTCCCGGCACCTTAGCCCCCCCTTTCCAAATCACTTGGTTGTGCAAAAGCCTCTTATAGGCTTTAAATATATTTAAAATAATTCACATAAGTCACAACAAATATATAACTGTAAATCTTTTTTAACAAAAATAATTATACAATAAATACTTTTTATGAATAAATATTTTTTTTCACTGAGGAGGTCCAGCATTGACACCCTGTCCAAACCTCTTGCCGTTCCTTTGCCCCTCATGTAAAGTTTTCTAGATTCGTCACTGCGTTGACATTGTGCTTATTAATTTGTTACTTTGGTTTTTTTTATAGATACCCTAGTTGGTTTTATATAGATAATGTAGTGTGGTCTCACACATTTCCTGATCTGTAGAGAATGCAGAGTTGACGTCACACCATGAATTTTTATTTTTGGACGTCATGTTATGAGGACTGTGCTGCTTTTCTGATGCAGTTTATTTGTGAATTAGCAGATCTTCTCTTCAAAAACTGAATTTATAGCTTTTAGAATATGCTTACCCTGATTTTGCAATGTTTGAAGAGTGTAGATTTTGTGTTTGTCCAAATACATTTGGTCCCTTTATTTTTTTCTTTCCCTTTCCTTTTCCCTTCTAATTTCTATCAAATCCGGAGGATTAAAAAAAACCCTGTTTTAGCCAAACAAAAAAAATATGCAGGTAACCTTTGGTAACCACTGTACCGAGCTTAGGTACGGCAAAATAACATTAAAGGTAAATAAAAAGTAGCTCGAAAAAGATGCTCCTACATTAAAGATCTTAAACAGCAGTGGTAATAATAACATGCATCCTCAGCAGATTTACTTGGCTGTAAGGACTGTAATGGGTCTTGGGAACAAGGTATATTATCACCAGGTAAATCTAAAAGCACTTGATTATTATTCATGTCTGTGTAAATTTGCCTGTAATCTATTAGATATGTTACTGTTTTCCTGGGTACAGTTCCTGGTAGCTCAATGGGTTAGGTGTCAGACTGGGATGCAGAAGGTTGCAAAGCTGATCTGACTCCTAGTCCATCCCCTACCAGGTGTGTCCTTGAGCCAGACACCCAGCGCTAGCTCCCTGTAAGTCGCTTTGGATTAAAGCCAAGCAAAGTAAAGTATTATCATCTCAAAAATCTTTTAAAACACAGTGAAACCTAGGAAAGTGTAAGTGACTGATAAAATAGAAATAGAAATTTAAAGTGATTTTACTGAATGTGAATTCAAGCAGCTTTTTGAAATTTCTCATATCTGAAGTATTTCTCAATGATCTTATTTTAAACTACATATAGACTTTCAGCCTTGGAAATGCAGCTAAGTTGGTCCTCCAGCCAGCGGGGGGCAGCGTGTTGACCACAGAGGAGGAGTCCAGAGCTTACCTGGAGAAAAGCTGTGCTGGAATACTCAACGGTAGTATTAGCTTATTCCTATGTACCCGAGTGACCACTTTGTTCAACATGTGCCAGCCTGCATTGTATTCATTGGTTTTACATCCAAGGGCTTGTTAATGACAAGGGGCGTGAAGGAAAAATATCACAGCATTCCAAGAAAAACACCTGTTACCTACAGTAAAATATGGTGGCGGTTGCATCACGCTGTGGGGCTGTGTGGCCAAGAGGAATGGTCCAAAATACCTTCAACCAGAATCCAGACTCTCATTGGAAGCTATAGAAAGCGTTTAGCGATGTATCGGAAAATCCTGAGCGACAACCTCCATCCCTCTGCCAGGAAACTAAAAAAGTGTCGTGGATGGGTGTTCCAGCACCTACAGCAAAACCTACAGCAAAGGAAACAAAGGAGTGAAGAAGCACATTAAGATCATGGAGTGAGCCTAGTCAGTCTCCAGACTGAGACAGCCTCAAAAACTTAAATTCCTCCTAAATTGTGTGCAAACCTGGTCATCAATTACAAGCGTTTGACCTCTGTTCTTGCAAACAAGGGTTTTGCCACTAAGTATTAGGTCTTTTTTACTAGAGGGTTCAAATATTTATTTCACTCAATGAAATGCCACTCTGTTTCTATCTTTTATTTAAAGTTAATAATTTTTCAATGTTCTGAGACTTTTAAATTCTTAAAAACTTACAAAATTAGCAAGGGGTCGAATAATTATTATTTCCTCCACTGTATAGTGGGACGTAAGTGCCTTATTAAAAGCATGTCCAGGAGTTGAGGGTTGTCAATAGTTACCACAAACCTTAGCTGATTTTACTGTTGTATTATGAAATAATATGTCTCCATCTTGGTGTGTTTAGGAGTGAAAGAGGATTCTTCTTCGGTGGTGTCTTCTCCAGATGTTTTCGCTGTGTATCTGCACCTGCCTTACACAGGCCACACCTGCTTCCTGTTCCAAAAGCAGAAGGAACGAGATCACTTCCTGTCTGCTCTTGAGACCTGCATAAGACACCAGAATCTTGGTAAAACACTCACACAGACATTTTTAATTTTATTAGTTTAACAGCAGAGTGGATACAGATACAGATCTGTGTACAAGTAAGTAGGGAAGTAAGTTCGGATCAGATAATACCAATAGAAGTGTAATAGAAGTGATAACCTGCTCAGTATGTGGTGCAGTCTTAGACACAACCTAGATAAATGCTTATCAACTATACTGCTGACCGTTCCAAGAAGAGGCGATACAATCGTGCAGTTAAACGATACTGCATTACTCTCCATTATTCTGTATATATTTATAGAATGTGTCAGGTCTTAAACCTCAACCTGTCACTATCATACACTGCTATCTGCGGTGGTGTAATGAGCTACAGGTGATTAGTGATGGTTCATGCATTTGAACCATAGAATAATCCATCATGAAGTGATGGTTTTACTGCCACTGTCACTCTTTAATGTAGACCTAATTAAGTTACATACAATTCATTTTTATTGATATAGCACCAAATCACAGCAGAAGGCATTTTACAGTGTAAGGAACAAGACCTTACACAATTCAAGTATGTACAGAATCCTATGTTTGCAGCTCAAAAACTGTGATACTCTCCAAACCGTTAGTATTTTACACCACTGACATTTTAGCATAGATAGACATAGGTACACGTGCTGATTTGAAGTCACTCCAAAGACTCTTGTTAAGAAACTCAAACAGAGCGTTCATCAAAAGGTGGTTAAAGAACTAATAATAACAAATCATTAGTAAAGTGAGGTGGTGTTTCTAACTCTAAAAGGCTCTGACACTTTTTAAACCTCAGAGAGCTCTTGCCGCTTGGAACTATTGCAGCTTGTCTCTGTTGCCCTAGTGACAGATAAAAATATTAATGCTGTTGACTTCCTGTGTGGTTAGTTAGGATACAAACCAAACACAACCCCTTTACTTGAGGTTGCAACACACACAGCACGAGCATGGTGACAGAAAACAGCACACTTCTGGGCAGCAGTGACTACCTATCTGTTCAGAACCTTGTGTTCAAATATTTATCATAATCAGATATTTGAATTATATGATTGAATAAAAAACAGTGTCGGATAAAATTTTTTTTTGCATACTGCTAAATCAATCCATCCAAAGACATCTAGCATCTTCCTATGTTATTTATCAAATTAATATATTCATATAATTTAGCAAATAATGAGTGAAATAACTTTGTAATATGAGCTCATACTGGCTCATAGTGAAAAAACAGAATATTTCATTTTTCAGCTTATTGATTCAGTTTTGCAAACCACATCTTAACCACTCTGAAGTCTCACTTCTCTTCAAGTCAAGATAAATAACTAACTAAAAGAACACAAGTACACAGATCAAGATATAAATAACAACAGAAACTCATGTTAGTTTAAATAAATAAGTTTTTAAACGAGACTTAAAGGTTGCCACTGTTGGTGCATTCTTAATACAGAGCGGGAGGCTGTTCCATAGTTTAGGGGCAGCTACTGCAAAGGCTCGATCACCTTTTTGCTTCAGTCTTGCCCTTGGGACAACCAGGAGCATCTGCTCAGATGACCTGAGAGCGCGAGAGGCAGTGTGGGGATGAAGAAGCTCTGTGAGATAAGAAGGAGCTTCCCCATGATGCGACTTAAAAACAAGCAGTAAAAAAAATCACATCCTAAAACGAACAGGGAGCCAATGAAGAGATGCTAAAATAGGGGTAATGTGGTCATGCTTGCGTCTCCCTGTCAGGAGCCTTGCAGCAGCATTCTGGACAAGTTGAAGACGAGAGAGTGAGGACTGGCTGATTCCTGTATTAAGTAAATTGCAGTAATCAAGTCGTGAAGAGATAAAAGCATGACAGAAAGGCCAGTAAGGACAGGATGGAATTCTTTTTACCACCCTGTTTTAGGGGCAAATAAATCTGAGAGTCTTCTGCGTAACAATGAAAAGAAATACACAGAGAGGAGTATCGGGCCAAGCATTGAGCCGTGGGGGACCCCGCTAGTTAAAGGTGGCAGGATTGAATCCCAGCCCATCCCCCACACCGGGTGTGTCCTTGAGCCAGACATCATAATCAATGACAATAGAGCTGATTCATATTATTATTCATAGGTCAGACATGCAGTTTCCTGCTCTGGCTGTAAGTCAGTCTAAAAAAATCATTGAATCTATAATCTAACTTTTTGGAGCATGTTTAGCACGTGTATCTTGTTGTGGGGCTGTTGACAAATTGTTATGGCCCTTTCAACCAATCAGAGATTAGCAATAAATGGAGTTCAATCAGTTAGTTTTGCTGTGATGTGATAGTGAATACTACCTGTTGAGCTCTGCAGAGAGCATGGAAGAGTAGGGTTGACTTAGTCTTATAATACTCTAATAGGGTTTTAATGATTTAACTTTCAGCAGCTTGAGATGCTACGTACATATATTTAGAAAAACATCAGCGGTATAATAGTAGGATGATGCTGCAATGAGGTAATTTCCTGTTGCATGGTGAAAACATTTGACACCTTTAAACCCGAAACTTCAAATGCAAAATGTGAGGGAAATTATGTCATTACTGAGTGTGTGTGCGACTTCTAGGACTGATGGTGGTATTCAGATGAAGATCACAGAGAATAAAAGATGTGATCTGTGTTTGCTGTCACCTCCCTGCCGTACTGACCCTTAGCCTAAAACAAACACAAGTCGTGTAATATGCAGGTTTTGATCATTTAGCACGTGTTTGTCAGTTTATTTCTCATCAGATTGTGTTTTATAACTGATCTGCGATAGCCCTGTTGCTTTTACCAAACACTCACTAGTATGACGGGTGTCACAAGAAGTAAAACACACATCACATGACAGTGACATCAGCAGAGAAATGACTTTACACAGTTTTATCTGCATCAGCATCCTTAATACAGATGGTGCTGGTAATAAAGGGAAGTGCGTTCAGCATTATGGGAGCTTTCTGTTCCTCAAAGTTCTGCTGGCAACTTACTTAGAAAAGAAAGGCCAACAGCTGCAAGAGGAACTGTTAGAAATAATGACAAAAGAATGGCACATGAAAAATGGAATAGAAAAGCAGAACATAGGAAGGTTACAATTAGAGAGAAACCTAAAACCAAGACACACAGTAACACTGGATATTCTAAGTAAAGCTGGAGAAATCAGAGTGACAGCACACAGGTGTGAGATGAAACTAACCTTCAGGCACACACACACCCCACATGAGCGATCCAGTCATTTATCAGTTATCAAACTTTCCTCTGGGTTCCTGAGACTGCATCTTGTCAAATGTGTTCTAAAGAGCAAGGCGGCAGAAATTGTAGAGGACCATTTGCATTACCTAACCAAGTCTGCCCTCCTGCAGACCCCTGGTGTAGTTCATCCTATGAGAATCAGGCGTTCATCCGAGCCCTCCAGCTCTATCAACAGGACAAAGGATGCTATGAAACCTGGGAGCGGCTGCTGGGCACAGAGGAGCAGGTCTGCAAACACACACTTGAACTTTACGTCCGTCTGTGGTGCTATGTTCACTTCCTTAACCAATTGTGCGTTTGAACATTCAGGTGCTGACCTCCCAGGTGATGGAGGAAGTGTTGCCATGGTTACAGAGTCAGCTTCAGCTGAAAGTGAAGGGCAAGAAGACAGAAAGAATGCGTCAGTGGTTGGCAGTGAGTTCAACGTCTAAAAGGGCGTTGTTGTCGTTCTTCATCTCACCTTTGTGTTTGTTACTAATTGCAGATGGAGACTCTTAAATGCACATACTTGAAAAGCACTGACTGAACATTCAGTGTGATGGCAGTTGCAGGTACATGTGACACATTAATGGCAGCCTGTGAAAGCTCCTCAGCAAAGCCCAAAAAAGTCACTAAAAAGAATTAGTCCGGGGCAGAAGTGTTGATTTGTATTTGTTGATTTGGAAATAAGGGCACCTACTACTGCAGTGACTGAGTAGTAATGAAACAGAACCAGGCCAATGTGGATGCATAAATGCAGAATGGGAAACTAGTCGCCCCCTACTATATTAAGCTGCTATATGTAACAAGCTGATGTTCACATAATTTGTTATGTGTTTAGACGGTGCAGGCGACCTACACTCTGGTGCTGGAACAGCTAACTGCAAGCCTTGAAGCTCTGAGGGAGGAATGTCGTCAGACGGCATCCTCCAATCAGGCGCTTATCAGATCCAACCTGGACCAGATCATATCCTCTCATAGTTTCCTGGAGCAAAAAGTCAAAGGTACAGCGTGTTCAACTTTAGTGTCTAGATCTCCACATGTTATGCTGCTCAAGTCAACGAGTCTGTGTGTGTTTGTGTGTGTTCCAGCGTCTGTGTGTGAGGAAGCAGAGAAGGTGTGCAGTGAGTCTGTGGCGCCCTACATGTCATCCATCCTTGAAGCACTTACAGAAAACATCAGTGCAGGGATTCAGCAGATGCAAAACATATTGCACAAGCAGATGAACTCAGCCTTTACACATACCAATGGGGGAACAGAGGAGACAACTAAGGTGAGACAGTCTTTCACGTCAGGTACCAGCATGTAATCACACAGGTTTACACGGCGAGGTAGTGGTTTTCCTTCTGTGTGGTTTTAGGCTTTGTCCTCTCTGGGCTCCATCAGTCTGGATCAGTGCTACAGGCAGGTGACGAACCTGCAGCACAAACTTGAAGACCTAAAACGTCGCTTTGGTCTGAGCAGCACTCAGAGACTGGTTCACTCTGCACATCTGGAGATGGAGCAGGTATGAACTATGAGGTTCGGTCACAGACTTTAACCTGAAGTCAAATAGAAAAGTCTCCAAGATGCGCGTCATGTGTTCTGTCTTCCAGTTGTTGGACAGTGCTGTTTATACCTTAGAGCTGTTCCTCCAATCATCATCTAAACTGCAGCCTTCTCAGGTTCCTATCAAGATGGACAGAGCTAAAGGACGAGTTCTGAAGGTAAAAAAGTTCTTCCTATCATATGATATTAAAAAATAATTATTCAGTTATTAAATAATTTTGACATTTGTGACCACAACCTGAAACCAGAGCGTTAACCTTCAAACAGCCCCCACAGTGCATACACAGTACACACACACACAGTACACAGTACACACACACAGTACACAGTACACACACACAGTACACAGTACACACAGTACACAGTACACACACACACAGTGCACAGTACACACACACAGTACACACCCACAGTACACAGTACACAGTACACACACACACAGTACACAGTACACACACACAGTACACAGTACACACAGTACACAGTACACACACACACAGTACACAGTACACACACACAGTACACACCCACAGTACACAGTACACAGTACACACACACACAGTACACAGTACACACAGTACACAGTACACACACACACAGTACACAGTACACACACACAGTACACAGTACACAGTACACACACACAGTACACACAGTACACAGTACACACACACAGTACACACACAGTACACAGTACACACACGGTACACACACAGTACACAAAAAGTAAATACACAGTACACACACAGTATACACACAGTACACATATTTATAGATACACATGTGAACTGTGCATTTGAAAATCTTCATTTCTAAACTTCTGTGGTGATGTATTATGTCAATAAAGTCAGTGTGTTGCTCCAAAGACACAGTTTGCATTCAGAATATTTGAAAGTGCTGATACCAGGACTGATGTGTTTGAGCAGCAGCTGGATTATGACAGCAGAGTTGTCCAGAGGAGGCTGTATCAGGAAGCTCTGCTGGAGATCACTCTGCCTGCTCTCACCAGGAGGATGGACGGCAAATGGAAAAGTGTAGGTCAAACACACACACAGCTGCAGTCTGTCCTACTGCGTGTTACTGTCTGAGTTTGACCAGTGATCCATGTGTTGTTTGTGTCCAGGAGCTGCAGCAGTTTGAGCAGTACATATTCTCTGACTACAGCAGCTTCATCCTGGTTCATAACGTTTACTACAACATACTGAGAAACATCCTCAGTAAGGAGATAGAAACAGGTAGCTTCACACATTTTCATCTTTTTCTAACCACATGCAGTCAAACTGAGAAACTTTTCAAGCCTTTTTAACTCTGCACCTGTGCTTTTCCACAGCTGTCCAGGATGCTGCCAGCAGGAGGAGCAACAACCTTCTACTGGACACCTCAGATCTGGCCATTAGTCAGTACAGTCTTCTGGGACAGACGCCCCCGCGCTCTGCACCAGGCAGCCCAACAATTCATGCTCGAGGTTCTTCCTCAGCTGATGTGGAGAAGGAAGGTCAGACAGTCACAGCTGATGTTTGCGAACCAGAACGTAGCAGCGATGCCAGATCTGATCCCAGTAGCACTTCTGATGAGAACCCGGTGCTACTCTCTCCCGTGATTGTTGTCACACAGCAGCCTGGCGAGCCAGTGATGGAAGAGACCTCCTGTGCAAACCAAACCACTCAAGAGGTTCAGTTTGGAGCTGACGTTCCACCAGACACACCAGACCATGAAGCAGCTGTTACACATGAAGCTGGAACACCTGACCCCCATATTATGGCAGAGACCACTAATCCCATCCTGGAACCTCCCAACCCTTCAACTTCCCCTCTGTCCTCTCTGCAGTCAATGGATGTCCCAGCTGAATGTGTCCAATCTGCACCCTCAGAACAAATATCAGGGGATGGTTGTTCCAGTCAGCCTTGCTGTTTTTCATCATCACTCCCACCATGTACAGATGGTCCAGTAAAAATGAGCCTGGGTTCACTAAGTGAGGCGATCAGTTCCAGCTCCACAGAGCAGGCGAACGCGCAGCAGCCCACTGACAGAGCTGTGTACCTGACGGGAGAAATAAGAGACAGCTGGGAGGTGGAGAGGGAGAAAGAGGAGAAAGATAGAGACGCAGCACAACAGAGGAGTGAAGGCAGGGTAGAGGATGAAAAGGAGAGCGGGGAGAAGACAAATAGTGAAGAGAAGGGTGGGGAACTTAATGAAGAGGAGGGTGGTGAGCTTAAGAGAAGAAATGATGAAGAGGAGGGTGGTGAGCTTGAGAGAAGAAATGACGAAGAGGAGGGTGGTGAGCTTGAGAGAAGAAATGACGAAGAGGAGGGTGGTGAGCTTGAGAAGACAAATGATGAAGGGAAGGCTGTTGAGCTTGAGAGAAGAAATGAGGAGGAAGCTGGTGAGCTTGACAAAGAGGAGGGTGGTGAGCTTGAGAGAAGAAATGACAAAGAGGAAGAAGAGCAGAATGGAGAGCATGAGGAGGAAGAAGCTTGTGTTGAGCTGCCAGTGGACAGCGTTGCTATTATCAGAGAACTTGTGATCACTGAAGTGGAGGTCACGCCCTGACACACACATCACCATGGCAACTGCAGACCCAGACTCATGCCTACGGTACAGTGTTAGTAAATGGCAGTTCTAGGAATATGTTTGGTTTTTTTTACGAAGAATCCACTTTATTGGTTATTGATCCATTTTTACATGTCACAACAGAATGTCTTCTCTGCATTTGACCCATCCTCCCTTGGGGGGAGCAGTGAGCCGCAGTGAGCAGTAGCCGTTATACCTCGGGGAAGCGGGGTTTTACTACTGCATCACCTCTTTACAGTACTACACTGTCAAAAACCTTCTGCAATAATCATTTGTTCTAAAAAGGTACATGTTTGACTTCTGTTTACATTAATTAAACATATTAAATCTTCATTGGCCACTGAAGATTTTCAGTGTTGTTAAGGCTGCTTCAGTTTATTTGTCGGGCATGTGAACAAGCTCTAAACACCACACCAGTGATCGAAAACAACTAGACACTACGCATCCATCTTTATTAGCAGAGAATCAAAGACAAGAAAACTCCATACAGTGTTTTTAATAAGCAATACATGAAACAATATGGATAAATAAACACAAAACATGCATCACATTCTAACTATATGTGCAAATATGCTAAACATAACACAGCTTGTTACTGGAGCCAGCTGTCACTGTCCCGTTCATTATGTGGCACAATATTCTGCTGCACTTAGACATGGAGCTGCTCTGTCGGGTGGCAGGAAGCTGCAGTCCCAACAGAACAAGTGTGAAGAAAAGTAGCTTAAACTTTGATTTGAGTGAGCGGAGGAAGCCATCCACTGGAGAATAAAGGTTCAAGCTAACAGACGTCTGTCTGTGTTCAATAGATTCACTTTACCACCAGTCAAGGTATTTACTGTACTGGAAGCACGTAGCGGTCCACCTCCGTGGCTCGTACAGTCGTTACAGGACACAAAACACAAACAGAAAACCACAGTAATAACCTTAACAACATTCACGCCTCGTTGCCCACGTTACAGTGAGACCGTGTGTATAAATGCATGTTGACGGTTTCTATGTGTCGGTTAGTTGAATGTAACTCAACAAATACGCTGAACTATTTATGAAAAGCATGCAAAGTCTATGAATACTGATAGAAGGGCTGTTCGTCGGGTCTGAAGCCGTACGCAGTAGCTGGTCGTCCGGGCGATGAGCTGGTCTGATCGAAGACGTCGCTGTCTCTGAAACCAAAGCCAGTCACAGGGTAGATCTAATGAGTCTGCCGGCAGGTAGGATGAATCCATTTAAATGTACAGAGGGATCCACACATCAGACAACCTGCATTTCTTCCTAATTTACTGCAGATTTTCAAACTCATCAGAACATGAGGTAAAAACATCAGTCTAAAAAACGCTGCCCGTTCAGTCCCGTGAATAATGTTCAGTGCTGCACTGTCTGGACACCAGTCTGCTGAACTGTGCATTTGGAGAAGCGTTACAGCTCTTCTCCTTGTTCTTCTTTGCCTGATGTCTTTAACTAATAGTACAGAATGTGTCAGGTTTCTGATTATGTCGTAGTTCACATGAAAACATTACAGATTTCCAACGTGGTTTCAACGTGGTATTGGACCCAGCTTTGGTCTCCCCATGAAGCCCTCTAAGCAGTGGTTCCCAACCTTTTTTCCCTTAAAGCCCCCCTTGCCTGTGCCCAAGACAAGCCATACCCCCCTCCCCCAACTCCTTCCCACGTACACGCATTAAAAGAATAAAGTGATTAATTACAAACTTATATTAGCAATAAAACAAAACAGCAGTTGTAGATTTCTGTTCTTATTCTCCTGGTTTTACACTGTAGGCTGCATAGACGATTCACATAGATTAGATCAGTGGACTCAACTCCACTGCTCCGGTTTCTGGACCCAGCACATTAAGCGACACTATCGCCACCTACTGTTGAGGAGTGGGAATTGACAACACACCTTTTCTGGGTTGCCTCTTCACCTGAGCTGTGAAAACTGTGCACTCCCTCTGAGATCTCTAGGTTGGGAACCACTGCGCCACAACCTGTTCTACACAACTGATGTATAGTCTCTGATGATTCAGACTGGGTGGAGTTTGTTTCACGAGGATGCTCACTTACACTATAAGGTGCGAGTCTCCATTTTGAGCCTGTGCGTCACAGAAGAAATCTGGACTGATAGAACCATCTCCTGGAGTTATTCCGTCTAATGAGACACACACACACACACACACACTTCAGAAGCTGCAGAGGGCTGAATGTTGCCACACAAACAGTGTCTAGTATAATAGTGTAAGTGGGAGTACAATGGTTTTAAGGTAACGTGACTAGAACGTGATAATAATCGTTTTTTCTACTGCCCACCCTACGTTACAGAGTGTTTTACAGTACCTGCACTATAGAACAGGTCAGTCCTGTCGTTGTCATTGTCATAGAGATATGGTTCAGACTCGTCAGCTTGGCGACTCTCAACCATCTCTAACCACTGGTTGTTATGGAAACGAAACTTTTCCGACTGAATCTTCCTGCCCCACTCCTCGTCATACTCCTGGAAGATGAAGGAAAGAAGTAATAACTGTGCTGATGTGTTACGGGTCCCTGAGCAGCATCAGTAACGTGCACTTCACTTACAGCAATGATATCCAGGGTGTTGTCGCACACTTTTCTAATTTCAGCGTTCTTGTCGTGCATCAGATCTATGAGGTAGGCAGGCGCCTCTGGAGCAATGGTTAAAGACAAACCACAGGAACCTGTTGAGGGTGGTGGTGTGAACCTTGAAAGTCTAAGAAACCAGTCTCACCTCAACTTCAGGAACTGAAACCCAAACATTCACTGGTGTTCACGTTCAGGGCAGACTGAGTCACCCTGTGGGAAGGATACGGGTGTCTTTGATGATGACATCTCGTGTGGCTTGGTGAAATACCATCTGATAGAAGACGTAGATGATCTGACACACAAACTCATCATCCTCCTGCTGGGCTACATTTACCAAACAGAGGAACACAAGGAAGCATGTTTTAATACTGACAAGTCTATCACGTACCAGTAGTACCACCACACGAGTGTGTGTTACCGTTGAGCAGCTCAATAAGAGCAGGGATAATGCCAGATTTAGCCAACATGGCGGCACAGGCATCGTCCATGGAAACTGTTCCGATCATTATCACCACCTCGAGGATGAGGTCATCCTCTGCTGAGCCTGAAACGCACGAACGACCGAAGAGAGCAGTTAATGACGTTTTCAGTGTTTCACTAATTCTGTCTTTAATGTTTGGCTTTTTACCATTTGTAGAAATGTAATTCTATCATTGCTGCAGGGCTGATACGTACTTCTTTTATGCCAAGCCTTTCTTTAAATTACGTCAGTACCTGGTTTGAGTCTGTCTTTGAGGTAAGGTACCAGGTTGTACTCCTTTAGCACCAACTCCCAGTCCAGGTCAGGGATGGTGAGGTTAGCCAGCGTCCCTAGACACTCCAGAACCCACTCCTCCTCTTCCTCTGCACGGATCTCTGCTGCCAGGTCACCAACATAGTCCTGGACAAAAAAACATTGATGGAAGGTGAAGGCGTTTACTCTAGTGTAATCGTGTTGGAGGGACCAGATTTCCAGCTTAGCCATGACTCTTTCTCAGGTCAGCTGCTCTTGTATTGAGGCGGGACTCTATTTATATACATTATAGTCATTATGAGGATGTGTAACTCACTATGAACAGTGCTTTTGTTGGTCCATCGTGTTGTGAAATGTTTCGGATCATTTTCATCAGCAGGCAGTCTTTCATCTTCAGTGCCCTCTTCATCAGCATCTTCAGTCCATTTCCTGCAGAGACACATCCACCACAAATAACTCTCCTGCCATCTTCTTTCTGATACCGTCATTAAATAGAACGCGTGTACCTTCACACATAAGTTGTGCATTCTTCTTGTTTGCAGCCAGGTTGATTAGGATGGAGACGAGCTCGGCTTCAATTTCCTCCTCCCCGAACTCAAACAGCATTTGCATGAGCTGCACACAGAGACACATGCAAAGAGAATTCTGCTTCACACCTATGCGTCTATCTGATTCTCAGCCGTTATACCTGAGGAATGCAGTCCGTGTAGACAAACATGCCCTTGAAACGGTCGTCAATGCTGATGTGATACAGGATACGCATGGCTACCACGCGGTTGTTCTCATCCCCTGCATGACAACAAACCCACAGTCAGGACAATGTGTACTTAAGGTGCAGACACAGTCACAGGTTAATCAGCTCCCTGCTAGAACAGCAACAGCTCCTAAAACCATGGCGTGCTCCATAGACGTGCTTATTCATCACTCACTGACTAATTGTTCTGTACCGTACAGTGTGCTGCATGATGCCGTGGTAATGTTTGTATTTACCCAACAAGGCACACAGTTTAGGTAACAATCCAACTTCCACCATCTTTGCTCTGAGTCCCGAATCAAAGGACAAGTTAAGCAGCAGGCGCAGAGTCAGATTAAGCAGATCTTCATGATCACAGGGAACCAGGCGAACCAGTCGTTCAACAGTATCCACCTCAGCCTGCAAAGTGCACAGACAACACTGGAATTCAAACATCACAGAAGCAAAACAAGAATTAAGAGACGTTAGAGACCAGAGAGACAAGACGCCTCGGTTCAGTGGTTCCACAATGCTGAATCCTCCCTGCAACGTTACTCTAGTCTGACAGGATCAATTAGCTTCCACTCACCATGTCATTTTTGTTCTCCAAGAAGATGGAGAGTTTTTTTAGGAATGAAACCACCAGGACCAGCAGCTCCTCGTCGTCCCGCTCAAGAACTCGGACCAAAAGACCAACAATGTTTTTATTCCTCATCTTGAGCTCTGTCCTCGTGTCCTCAGCAAGGTTCAGCAGGAGGTAAAGAGAAACTGAAAGAAAGACACGCTGCCATGTTTACTTTGTAATAAAGGTTCAAACTAACACAGCTTATTTCTTCTTACTTTAGAACTACATAGTAAATGTCGGAAATGCCAGCCCACCTCTGAGCAGCTGCTCCTGTTTGGACAGAAGACCTTGATATTTCTTCAGAGCTTTGCCTTGGTCTCTCCGTAGAGATCCATTCTCTGGTGCCGACTCACGTGCACAAGTGTGTTAAAGAACACACGCCAGACAACATCAGTCAGACATAACGACCAGGATAAAGCGAGAGAGAGCTGACAGCACATCAGAAGGATATAAGCTTTGGTTTTCTTGTGCAGCTCCTCGCGCCACACGTCGTGTCTCTTCAGCTCGTGTTCCACCACGCTCATACACAACGCACCTACTTTATAGTGACTCACCACAGCGTGAAACTGGGAGAAGCTGGAGAAAAGAAGGGGCACTCTGTGAGATGCTGGCACAGGACAACAGTGCAACATTACAACACACTATGTGTGTGTGTGTGTCACCTAGAGAAGCAGAAGAAGATGTAAATGATGATGGTAGCCAGCTCCACACTCTGTTTCCAGTCCTCCCTGAGCACCCTGGCCAGAGCTCCTAGGGCTGCCTCTACACAGACACACACAAACAGTGCAAATGAAGCAGCCATGTGTGCAGAAACACTACTTTTAATGTAGTGCAATATAGTGTGCTGCTGAAATGAGGACTATCGCTGGCTAACCCGGCGACGTTTAGATTACCAGAACCGTTACATGTTTCACCCAAAGGTCAACTCTGCAATGTTGGTATTATTCCTTATCTTTGTTCAAAGGATAATGTCAAATCGAGCAGGTTTCATGGATCAAAGTGACGTCAGCCTGCGTTTCCAGCTGCTGAATGTAAATCTGAGTCTGATGTAGAAGTCGAATGTGGAATAAAGTAAGTGTTCCACCGGCTGTGATGATCACATAGTGTAAATCTGTAATAAGACTAGAACCAGCATGAACGAGTGGTCTGAAAGTGTACCGTTGTGTAGCAGCTCCTCCAGGTTGTCGGGGTTGCGGGCGAGCTGCAGAATGAGAGCTGAGCCTCGGATCTTCTCTGGGACGCTCTCATAGAGCAGCTCCACGTACTCATCCACTCTGGTTATACTGGCTTCCTCATTTAACTGCACAGACAAACAAAAGTACAAATGCACAGTCACATGTTTTATGCCACTCTCTGTTTGTGTTGAGAAATACAAATTCCGAAGTTAATAATCTGTGTATTTGTGTGACCCTACTATGAAGTAACAGTTTAGTGATGTGTTACCTCAATTCCTTCAAATGGTGTCAGCTCTCTGGGTTTCACCGTTCTCTTCTCTTTCTTTTCCACTGGTGACAAAAAAACAAACACAGAACAATCACTTTTATTCTTCAAATGAGATACTAAGCATATATACTCTTAATTCAAAGTCATGCTGTACTTCCTGCCCACTGCACATTGGGACCACCCCTGATTGACATCAAACACACCAAGTCCACAGGTGATAACGTGACACGGCATCATATGTGAAAACGCTTTAGTGACATGACTCACCTTTTCCCACCACTGGAGAACATTTCCTGTTCTGCAGGTAGTAGAGGAGCTGTTCCACTTGGGGCAAACGGGAGGGAGGGATGAGTTTACACTCCTCCACCACCTTCTTGGCCAAAGCTGCCACATCTGTGCTAGGAGACAGACTTTTCACACGCACACTGGACAAAAAAACAAAAGGTTCAAAAGTAAAGGGTGTTTGATTTGTCACAGCTTTGAACATGCACACAACATGTGGTTGAGGAAGTGAAATGTTATAACCTAATAATAATAAACCTAAAATAAGGCTGAAGTCTTTTGAAATGACACTATATTATAGAATAAACATCTCACAGGGATGCACGGTGATCTCACGGTAAGGTGTTGATCACGTTCCATGACATTACTGCACAGTTCACTAACCAACACTTCAGCACAGTATACGTGCTATTACAAACTCGTGCAGCTAATGAAGGCGTGATATAATAGCCCTAGATGTAGTAGGACAGTTGGTGGTGTGCACTCACATTTTCTGTCCCTCCTTGCGTTCACCCAGCATATGACCTCCACCCTCTCCCAGTATGGAGGCTTCCACCTCATAGTGGACCACAAGAGCCTTCTCAGTGGGATGGACATCCAGACTGCCTGCAGTCACTTTGCTTTGGGTGAACAGACAGTGTTTAAGGTTTGTCCCATAACCTTCAGAAAACGTCATTCAACAAACAACAACAAGCACACAAACTTGCTTGTAATGACTTCAAGTGTTAATAAAAATGAAAAAAGGAAAAGATACACAACAAAAATGCTGGAAACATTGACATTTCTGTGTAACAAGCCCACACTGAAGAGCAGATAAGAAATGGTTAGTTATTGAAAACTGTTGTTTACACAATGTAATCTGACAGACAGGAAACACATTCAATATCCATCAGTTCATGCATTAGTTAGGTGCGCGATATGCAGGCTAGTAGCCTGCTAGCTAGGTAAGCTAACCTAGCTCAACCGAAGCTGCGTTATCCGGATGAAATGCAGCTCGGCTGGACAATAAATGTCATCTCTGTTGTTTCTGTCGGAGGAAACACCTCACACCACACAGGCTGACTCCGTCACATTGATTCAACAGATGAGCTCCTTCTTCTTCCAGTAAATAAACAAGGGGTGGTGTTCATGTGTGAAGGGACGCTGCTTCTAGAGAGCAGGGATGTGCTGTGGATACACGCAGCGCCCCGGTGCTATAGGCACTCCCCTTTTCGGGCGAGGTTTGGTATGAATTTCTCCGCGAAGAGAGCTGAAGACAGGCTCTAAAACATCAACATCAATATCAATATCAACATCAACGGGCACTCGTGTGTTTTATTCAGGTTAAATACTTCCATTGTAGGAGGCACGGGAAGGTTTTCTAGCTAGTGTTCATTTCAGCACCAAAATACTGACAAACACGTAACGCAGTCGTGTTACCTTCGTGGTGTCTCACCGTTTGAGATAGCGCGCATCATCCTGCATCTTCCTCACATGTAATGAGCCAGAGTGTGATAGAAAATGTTAATCGTTCACATTTGATGAATCTTCCAAATCACGACCATACGAATCCGTGGACCAGCTAATTAGCGCCGCACAGAGGAAACAAGACGTGAATCACGGTACACGAGCGACCTTCTTCGTGGTTTCACCTCGGCTCACGTTGCTTGACTGCCCCCTGCTGGGCGGATCCCTCCTCGTTAAATAGGCCACTTGCTGTTTGAAAAACGTCTTAATTTGTATCCCCCATATTCAGCTGAAGACTTTACACTGGTTTTAACTCTGCTGTAGCTGTGTGGTCATCTCTTCACATTCTTCCTGTATTTCCTGTCGGTGAAGAATCCTTCCTTTCCTGCCTATATTTATTATGTATGACACTTCCACTCAATTTTTTAAAAATTATGTATTTTAATTGAATGTAGATATAACATCAGAAATATATCCTAATGGTTTCTGGGGTCATGTGCTACGTTACACAGACAGACACGGACTCTTTGGTAAAGTCATTTTTAATCGAAGAGCTATGATATCCTAACTGCTTCTAGATACATTCAGCATTCATGTAGCAGAGTATGTTTACTACTGCCTGTGTTTATCTGGTCATACAATGTATTTCATGTTTACTTGACTGTGTGTGTGTGTGTGTGTGTGTCCTGACTGTCCCCCTGTCCCCCTTTCTCCTTTGTCCCTTTACTGTTATACTTTCTTTTTCCCATTTCAGTTTTTTTTCTCTACAACATTTCCCCATTGTTACCCCCTCTCAATAATCATCTTCCTCTCTCTCCTCTTCTTCTTTTATTCCACACTGTGTCCCTCATCCTCATCATTACCACATGCTGAAAACTCCTTCTCGGACAAGAGACCGTATTCATTGAGAAAAGCCTCCACATCTGTGGCAAAGAACTCTTCACCAAAGTGCTTGGTAACCGACAGGAAATTACCCAGTAACTCGCCAGCCTTGTACACCAGCAGGGCAGGAAGAACCTGGAAGGAAATTAACCAGAATCAAAATTACCTGAAAGTTGTCTCTGGGGAGAATAAACTTACGGATCATTGATTTAACAAAGACATTTTTTTAATATTTATTCATTTCATTAGGTACTTAATTAACATTTATTTAGTGGGTCAGTGGAAGAAAATCAGACTACATTAGCTCTCTGTAGGATACTAAAAGTGTCTCTCAGTATGTTAAGCAGCCCTGGAGGCAGATAAGCAGACTGTAGGGTCATATTCACCTGTTTTTGCTCTTGGGTTGGGCAGTTGCTATTCTTTGGGACTATGACAACAAACTGCTATCACTTGAAATTCTACTACTTATTTTCCATAGCTGTTGTCCCTTGCTAACCTCAGAGCAGAAGCGCTCAGCAGCACCTGTAGCCACAGCATCAATACGACAGAACTTCACAGTGGAGTACTCCGAAGCAAGACAGTCCAGACATGAGTTTAGCTGTTCACAGCCTGACAAAGATCAAGGAAATACATGCTTAACTCTCAGCAAACATCACACCATGGTAGCACGTGAGACTGAGTTGGAACCAAACGCCTAACCTTTGACACCTTTTTGGTAGATGTGGACCACTACTAGGGTCAACCGATGTTCCTTCTCTATGACTTCGAGGAAGGCTTCTCCG
Organism: Microctenopoma stevenorrisi; assembly: GCA_032270685.1. Classification (NCBI taxonomy): domain Eukaryota; kingdom Metazoa; phylum Chordata; class Actinopteri; order Anabantiformes; family Anabantidae; genus Microctenopoma; species Microctenopoma stevenorrisi. The sequence continues at coordinate 477,461 of JAUMTR010000009.1, forward strand.
CTCTCCAGCTCGTGGACTTCTTCAAACGTTGGACCAAAGCTCAGGCGCTCATGCATTTCCTGCATGCACTGTTTTCTGTAGCGTTTCAGACAATGCTCATCCTCATTTTGGATCAGCTCGTACTCCTGAGCGCTCATCTAAGAGGTGAGGAAATGCACTGCAATGTAACATCACTTGCTGTTTGTCTTTCTGTAAGTGTCAGGTTTTGCTCTGTGTGTCTGTCACTGTTTCTTTGCACCTTTCTGTTGAGTCTTTCCTTGTCATCGTCTCGAGGACTGGACATTTGTCTTAGCAGCTCCCTCTTGTTTTGAGGGACAGTTTGGTCAACACTATCCAGCTTAAACCTTCGCCAGTCATTAATCACACCTTTTGGACCTGCAAACACACACACACACACACACACAGACTTCATAAGGAGAAATGTGGCCTGGTAGCTCAATGGGTTAAGAGTCAGACTGGGATGCAGAAGGTCGCAGGTTCGAATCCCCATCTGACTCCTAGTCCATCCCCTACCAGGTGTGTCCCTGAGCCAGACACCCAGCGCTAGCTCCTTGTAAGTCGCTTTGGATAAAAGCGTCTGCCAAGCAAAGTAAAGTAAAGTAAAGAGAAATACATGAAATGACATTCATTATTTCGTCTAAATGATGCGTCTTTCTATCTTCTGTATCTGACCTGTGTGATTTGCAGGCATCTCCTCTTCATTCTGGGAAGTACCAGACATACTACCAGTGTCCTGTGATACACACAGCAAACACACGTGATGTGAGCATTGTTACAAATACAACCTGTTAATGCCTGGTGGAGGTTTTTAGGAATTGTGCTGTTTGAGTTCACTTTTTTCCTTGATTGCATTCTCCTACACTTTATACAATCTTCTAACTCAGCTGCATGATATGTATTTGTGTTTCACTTAAAACAAACATGGGAAAAATGGGGCCAAAAACCAATGGCAGGTCTACAGGAGCCGCCTTACTGTGCCAGTGTATACCTGGTTAAAAACTTTAGTGCCACACGCACGTTCTTCTAGACCTGCCACTGACAAAGAAAAGATGTTTCTAATGTTAATGTTGCATATTGACAAACGTGATTTCTTTAGCCATATTGACCACTACACAACACGTGAATATTTGTAATATTTTGTGTGTGCACATATACATGTGCATGTGATTGCAGTTGGACACAACACTGTCATCGTCACTTACTCTGAGCTAGGCTGAAATGTACTTGTCAGATTATGCAGAGATTAGCACACACTCATACTCGGGACATCTTATCATGTACTGTATGTGTACGTATGTGTTATAGGACATCATTTGATGACTAAGCCTGTGGTTCTGTTTCGTTAAACAAACACTCTGATATGAGGAGAAGCCAATGTTTAAACCACCAACCAATGTATTACACATTCTACTTTCTGAGCCACAGCTGCTCAAAAACCATTGTAGGCCACTCTGATAGGTATTTGCTGATACAGCTGAGCTGCCAGCAACCACTGGGTCTTAATCAACTGTACGTCAGCCACAAAACTCAAAGTACAATTAGCCCAATTAGTCAGAGACAGCTAACTCCTGTACATAATTCGTACATGGTTTTAATAGATTCAACCGTAAGTCAGAAAGTGGACTTTACACCTCGTGTGTAATGAATACTTTTTTTTTAATGAATACTTGGTAATGGTTTTAAATAAGGTATAGCATTACTTAAAAAGTATCTGAGAATGAAATCAATGAGTGCACTATATGAATGGCTATACACATATCATTTATGTTGTCAACATTTCTGCAAAAATGAGACAATAATATAATACTGCAGCAGTAAGAATACACAGACATGACCATGGATGCAGTGTCAGATAAACTGTATATGAGCTGCAGAGAAGTTTCAGTTGACTTCCAGAGACTTCCAGGGTTCCTGCTGTAACCAATCAGAACACTGTAATAGTCAGAAATGCTTACCTTTATTTCCTCAGTGAGACCCGACGCTGGTGAGTTCATGTTCTGTCAGTCTACGCATTTGCTGTGTGCATCCACAAACAACGCACAGGAGAGAGGAACACAAGATTAGAGCAGGTTGGTGAGAGTGATGAGGCGTTGTGTAATATGATTAGGTAAAATGCGAAGCTCAGTGTTATGGACTGATTAAGTAGACACAAGTAAGAGGTATAACACTTACTCATCTACTGAGCTTTTGGACTTCTTCTTCAGCAAGCCACATTTCACACTTGAGAAATATCTAATAACTCAACAATGTCGACAATTTTTACAATTTACATTGCGTATGAAAATAAACTAGACACTGGTGTTAATTCAGTTTTTCTATGTAACAGTAATTCACAAAAGAAATAATGACAGGGCACTTCACGTAGTAAGATAAGGTAGTAATAACCTAGCTGATTATAATAACACATATTCATACCTATTTTATTGTTTCAATACACATGCAACCCTCTATGTTATTTCTGAAGGTTTTTAAAGCTGTGTTGACACCTGGGTTTCCTCTTTCCACAGGCTTTTATTACACAATCCATCCAGTAGGTGGCACTTTGTGACTGTAGCAAGAAGAACTGTGTTTATTTGCAGCAGCTGGAAAAAACGATTTTGTTCACTATATGCACAGACATCAGCATTTTTTAGATGGATACGTGCTGCATTGAGAACCTACATTTACAAAGTAACAAAAGCTGTAAGACAATAACAGCTGAGTATATAGTATAAAAAGTATAACAAGTATTTTCCTCTGAATAGCTGTGCAGTAAAAGCAAGTACCCCACAATGGTCCAATACAACCTTTGACACAGTGTAGTTTACACATCAAATTGGTAAAAGCTTGGAAGATGCAACGCTCTTCATTTTAGATTTTACTTCTTACATACAACACTTCAAAAAAGGAAAAGCCTAAAGATTTTTGCAGATCTTCTGCTTTTAACATGCTTATTTTAACCTACCTGATCAACTCTTAAAGTTTATAATTGAGTTCAGCATGCCACATGTCTGATTTTAATATTTTAAACACCTCTTCTCTTTATCATGTACGCACAGATCTGCAGATCCACCAATATAGCAACTATCTGATGAAGCTCTCTGATGATATTAGAAGAAACAGCTCAGAGCACAAATAGACAGACTAGGCAGAAATTCGCACCCCATTGTACATGGAGAGGAAGTCCAACTTGTGAAGACCTAACAATATCTGGGATCAGTGTTTGATTCTCAGCTGAGGTTCAACATAAATTGTGGGCAACAAAGAATCCACTTAATGTGGAAACTAATTTTATGTAGAGAGTATTTTATCCTTTTCTGTTATCTGCTGGTTCAATGACCTTTCTGTGAAAGTTAAAAACAGTCTAATTAGCATTGTTAGATCACTGGAGCCAAGCTGGGTGACTTGAGTTTATGTTTTATTGATAGTGAAACTAGTGCAAAATATGTTTTGGTGATTTGGTCACAATGGTAATAACAGCATATGAAACATGTTATGAATTGTGTACGTTTTATAATTAAACTAAGAAGATGATATTTCACTTAATTAATGTAACAAATGAAAATTAACTAATAACTGACCATAAATGTCCTATGACGACGTGCTTTATTGAAAATTGTTACTACAGTAGTATCGGGATACAATGAAGCTGGACGTTTAGGTTGAATAATCTCAGCAAGTGGGTAAAATATCTAGTGCACAAAGTTGCAGGTTATTATATCAAAACTACTTATTAGTCGTAACTTATTTTAAATTGTTAAACACTTACTTCTATTCCTTTACATCTCAGCAGTAATGACTTCATGAACTTCTTTACAAATATAATCATAAATACCAGAGATATAATTGATCAGAACCCCCCTGCAACTGGGATGGACAGTGGCTTGTGTCCAGAGGCTCTAGATGTGTCTGCCACACCTCAATTTTAGACCCCATCCCTACTGAAGTACTCAAAGATGTTTTACCTCTAATCAGCTCGTCCATATTAGATCAGATTAACATTTCCATATTAACAGGCTATGTACCACAGGCCTTTAAGGTAGCTGTTGGCAAACCTATATTGAGAAACTTGAGACTCGAGAAAGCCCTCTGGAATGAAGGGCGAAACTTCGTCAAGAATCCTACAAGTCCAGTTGCTATTGGATAAACATTTTTTGAGATAACCATGACCTGGATGACTGAGAACCTTTTCAGATATCAAACCTATATTGAAAAAAACTGCACTTGATGCAGGGTTTTTGGCAATTATAATTATATATAATATAATTATAATTATAAATAATTATAATTATAATTATAATTATAGACCAATATCCAATCTGCCCTTTTTTGCTAAAATCACTAAAAAAGGTGTGGCAAAGCGATTATGTGACCATTTGCGCCGAAACAATTTGTATGAAGATTTTCAGTCAGGATATAGAGTAATAACCATAGTACAGAAACAGCATTGGTTATAGTCACTAATGATCTTCTCTTAGCCTCAGACAATGGACTTGCTTCTATATTTATCTTGTTAGACCTTAGTGCGGCTTTCAACACTACTAACAATAAACTTCCATTGCTATGCGGATGACACCCAGCTATATTTATCTATGAAACCTAATGAAACAAATCTACTAGTAAAACTTCAAGCATGTTTAAAGGCATAGAGGCCTGGATGTCCTGTAACTTTCTACTCCTTAATTCAGACAAGACTGAAGTCATTCTGTTTGGTCCCCAAGCTCTGAGAGACAAGCTATCCAATCAGATTGCCACCTTAGCTGATATTGCACTAGCTCCGAACACTACTGTGAGGAATCTTGGTGTTATTTTTGATCAAGATATCTCGTTTAACCATTACATAAAAGAAATCTCC
>JAUMTR010000009.1:494748-514209 GCA_032270685.1 Microctenopoma stevenorrisi
AGTCTAATGTTTATTAGTAAATTACAGAAAATAATGAACTTTATCACAATATGCTAATTTTTTGAGAAGGACCTGTAGAATCTGCTGAACTCTTTTGGACTCTTTTGCAAAGTTTTGTCTGTCTTGGCTCAGCTCCGGTTCTTATGGTTCCCTAATTAATTTAGTATCACTCGAAACTTTATATTCTAGAATAGTTTAGCAATTATAAATGGTTGATGTGTTGGTAAGCAACTTTTATAGTGTTTTCATGAATGTCTTATTTTTTATGCATTTAAGATATATTTCCCCCCAAAAAAGAGACATTTTAATCAAACTTTTAACTGAACAACTAAACACAGGACTAAAGCGAACAAATCAAATAAATAAAGGCCAAAGTTTTAACATTATACTCTTTATACAGTAAATATTTTTACTGCCGGTTGGCATTCAGAAATGCTGCTACGTATTCATTTTTTCCCAATGCACTTGCATGTAAGTCTCCGTGGCTCCTGGCCCATAAGGATACACTGTCTTTACTTCTTTAACATAATGGTATCATTCTAGTCTTTCTATGCATGTAATTGGCCATGGTGTGCACATCAAAATAAAGTACCGCCCCTGCCTGCATAGATTCTGGCTCTTCCCCACAGAAGAGAATACTGTATACATGTGGCCGTGTTTAAGAGTCTTTCAAGACCGTGTACAAACAGATGATATTTTATCACATAATGAAAAGCAGAAGTACAAATACTAGAGTATATGCTAACAAACGCTTCCCAGGTGTGCGTCTTTGTGTCTGTTTTGAGTATATTCATAGACACCTTTCTACATGCACACATATTCTGAAACAATTCCTGTATGATGTTGGAATCACAGTTCAGAGAATCTAGTCTTGAGTCACAGTTCTGTTATAAATTGTGATGTTTTATTAAAATTATAAATGGGCAACAATATAAAGACAGATGCAGTTTGCACAGAGTGAGTAAAGCTTACTTAGTAAGTAAGCTAAACGTAGGTGTATTTATTTGCTTATCAAAAAATTCCTTGTTTGTCTGATGTTAGAGGATATACTGGAAAGAAAGAAAAAATGGTGAATGAGAAGTCATATTCAGACCTTTTGATAATAATAATTATTTTAAGAAGTGTGCGTGTATGTTTGCGTAAGGTTTAGGGTTAGGTTCTCCAGTGATTATACTGTATGTCTAAAAAATTATAAAATTTACACTTTGTTCTCAGAGGAGTGGATCCAAATCATGCCAGCAAAATTCTCCTCTGATCCTCAACCTTTAGGAGTCAAGCATTCATTTCTTTGATTTGTCACCCATATGTACGTATAATACCAACACATAGTTGGTTTTCAACACGCGAAGAGCAGAGGTTGTTTAAAAGAGTTTGATGAGTGGAGTCAGAGTTTTAAGTCAGCAGTCCAGCTGCACGACAGATATGAAGGGACAGAATCTCCTTTACTATCCCCCGTAGGCTCTAGGTATATCAGCAGAAGGGCAAAGAGGAACGTGGGAGGAGTTCTGCTGTGGGGCAGATTCTGATTTACATGATTAATGAGGGGTTAGTCACTGATGTCTAAAATTTACTTGACATGACCAGGACATGACATACACAACACTGACGTACAGTGCAGTTGTGTTATGCAGCTTAAATCCTACAGTGGGATGTTTGTACAACAGGTAATTGAAGCATTTATATGGTGTCATACTGATGCATTTTTCTTGAGTTTACATATGTTTTTTATAACAAAAACGCCACACAATCACTGAAACTACACTTTTAGGTAATCTATTTTTTTATTAGCAGTTTCCCTATGCTCTTTCTAATCTGTTCTTTTCCTCACTCTCTCTCTCTTTCTCTGTCTCCATTATGAAGCGAAAGGGAAAAAAAGGCAAGGTCAGATATTATGCTGTCATCGTGGAAACAGCACAAGTGACTGCCCTTGACACTGTGTGCGTGTTAATTGGAGAAGCTATTGTTAGCTATAATTAGCGGGGCACATCTGGAAGCATGATGCGCTGGAGTAGAACTTATTCAAAATACCTGTTAATTTACACCATCGAAGTCACTTCGCTTTACTCTCACTGTTAGTCACATGTAAACCTGAACAGAACCACTGTAATCTGGTTCTGTGAGGAGAGCTGCAGCAGTCTCACAAATGAACCTAAAGGAAATGAACTGTTTGATTATTTGGGACACAGTTTTTGGTTAGGTCTGTTAGGTCATTAACTGGAGAGCAGGTGCTTTTCTTTTAGCATTTATTGAGGTATTGATGGTACAAATTCTCCCTGGTTATATGTGTCGTTGGAGACACGTCCCCTGGTCCCCTTGGGAGTTTGAGTGCATGTCCTCCCTTCCCTAGTTCTCCATCCATCCATCCATTATCTTCCGTGCTGGAGCCTATCCCAGCTGTCTGCGGGCGAGAGGCATTGTACACCCTGGACAGATCGACAGTCCATCGCAGTTCCTAGTTCTCATGAATATTAATTGAGGATACAGAAATAATGGTACAGTGCCGTACTCAAAAACACAGTGCATCAGTGTTAAAATTGTACTTACTCCAGTCTAAAACCTTCTAGACACTTATTAGAGGCGTATTTGCATTTAGCGTGTATATAAACATGCTCCATGTTTTATCTTTTATCAGCTTCACCTCAGAAATGTGAAAAAATGATCAGATGTCAGTGAATCTGACCCATTATCTGCACTGAATTAGCTGTATTTTGAATCACAGACACAAATAATGCAGTGTTCTTAGAGAGTGAATCTCTCACATCTTTTTCTCCATACTGACCTAAAATAATCAAGAAAAAAGGTAAGTAGTGAGACTTGGTACTTATAAGGAGCTTCTGAGATGAAAGTGTCATCAGCCACATGTAAGTACAATAACTATGAGCTTTAATCTCTCTTCACATATCTTTAGTCAATATGGCATGTTCTACACAGACAGCACAATTAAAACTATCTATGTTTGTGCTTTCTGTAGATGTATTGTTGGATACATTAGTCTAGTCTTCTACAGAGTACTCAACTCAACAGCACCTGCCTAAACCTAAGCATATGCTAAAAGAAAATATGGCAGATATATATTACTTAATGCAATTAATATTATTAAGACTGCAGCACACCAGGCCAAAAATATCTCTCTTGTTAAACAAATGTAGATAAAGTAGTTTTTTGTCTAAAAACTGATCTTTGTGGACAATATTTAGAGTTGTCTTATAAAATGTAAATGTTGCATCACTCCACGATGGAGCAAGAGGGAGGAGAAGAAAATAAGGAGAGGGAGGAGAGAGAGGGAGTCAGGGGATGCAACCTTGATACGTGTGTGGAACTGTGATGAGGGCGAGCACTACTAGAGCTAGCCAGACTAATAAATAAAGGAAGGAGAGATGACATAACTGGCTGACAAAACACAAGATTCAATGAGCATTTTTTCTTCAACTGCTGCTGGAAGACTTCATTGTGCAACTTCTACTCTAAAAAAAGAAACGGCTGAAGACAGACGTGGAGGTACTGGTCACTTTTAGAAGTTCCACCTCGGGTTTATTGCAGAACTCCAGCTGCAATAAAGTGACTTCAACCAATGCTGTAAGAACCCTGCTTGTTTAGACAGATTCATGTATTTTTCTTTTGTTTTTTACTAAATCATCAGTCAAAAATCTAAACTGAAAGTCGGCTGACAAGGGTTTACTTCAAGACCTACAGTGGATAAAAACATCATGTCAGCAATGTGGATACAGGGGATACAGTGACATCCACAAGGCTTTGGACAAGAACTAGGTAAAGAGAATGATCCAGTCTCACAGAATACAGCCGTGAGTCTGTGATAGAAAAGAAAGAAGAAACAAACTAAAAAGCCCAAAATACACACAATAGAAGAAGGGTGAAATCAGCCTTCTACCATCTCAGACAGAAGAAGAGAAGTGTCTCATGTCTTCAGTGGGTGTTGGGGACAGTGTGTCTCAGGATGACCTGTCAGAGTTGGGAAGTGAACACAGAAACACTAAAATGGAGAGAAATAGGAACCCAGTAGGACCTCATAAGGTGAGTGGACAACTTCTGCATTTAAAAATAGCAAAAATAAACAAGATTAAGAATGATTTAAAAACCTGCACTCTAAGAAACTGGTATTATCCTTTGAAAACTTAATTGAGGGTCACTGATTTGTACCATCACTAACCAGGTATATTGGGGATTGGGGATATTATCGACTGGGCCTTGGTGCTGCTGTTGTGTGGCGCTCACTCCTGACTTGACATTATTAGATACCAGTGGAATTACAATCTGCTGCTGATCAATTAGACTGTTCACAGCTCCCTCCCAATGGTCTACACGTTTGTGTGTGTGTGTGTGTGTGTGTGTGTGTATGAACGTATGTGCGAACAGTAAAAACATAGCCCACTTTTAAGTGTGGGCATACGTTCCTACAATAATCTTGGGGGGGCCCAGCGCTGGGGCTGGGGTTGGGGTTCTGGGGGAACTATGCCCTGAATCGGGGTTCTGGCTGGGTCCTGTGTGGACTGTTGCCGGGGTTGTGGGTTAGTGTATGCACTTGGGCCCAGCCCTGGCATAGGGGATCTCTGCGCACCAGTAGAACTAAGGGTCTCTTTAGCTGGCGGGGAAGTTACAAACATCGGTCCGCAGGTGGTACCTGCCCATGTGGTGTCCAGTCCACTCTGCAGGCAGGGGGCCAACAGAGGTGGAGAAGGGACTCAGCCTGGGTTTAAATTGTCATACATAGTTTGGGGGTTGACTGAATGTTGGGATGGGCATAGTTTTACCTCTGTAGTGGGGATGGAGGGCTGCCTCAGCTGCAGGGTCACATGGTCATGCCACTGACAGGGCCCCTGGTCTGGCTGAGCTTGGGCTCCCTACCCTGGATAAATTCTGGGGAGTGGGGGTGCTTATGGGGGTCAGCGGGGGAGCTGGCTCCGTGGGGCATTTTCCTCCAACCTTCCTTTCCTCCCCATCCCTAAACGCTCCACTTTTCCCGCTCCTTCACACCGACACACACATAGGGCCTTGAGGTGCAGGTGCATCACTGGGGTGTATATCTCCCCTAGTGCCACCTGTATCTCAATTTTAATTAACAACTTATACACTCTCATTACTAACCCTTTCATGACACATACATATATGGCCTTAGGGGTAGGCAGACTGAATGGCGTCCAGAGAACTGTCTGTACATTAAGCATTACCTCTACTGCCAGTGCCCACTCCTTCTTCTTGGGTTCTTGGGAGGGGCCAAGCTAACACCAGCTGTCATCTGGCAGAAGGTGGTTAGTGCCATACCCTTCCCCTGTTTAAAAGCACTCTAGAACAGCATGCACCAACACCATATTAGAGTAGGGAAGGCAAGGGGTGGGGTCGATGGATGACCTTCTCCTTTTTTCTCTCTCTCTCCTTTTTCTTTTATATCCCCAGGTCCTGTTTGTAACTGAAATAAATAAATAAATAAGGGGCCATGAATGATGACTACACAGCTATACATACATGCGTACTCATGTGTTATATGTGTTACTGACACACTGGGGAAGGAAAGTAATAGAGGGACAGAACAGATTAACATCTTTATCTCTATGCTCCAGGTGCTGTCTCTGGGAGATGATGTATTACCAGAGTATAAGCTGCAGACTCCAAGGATCCAGAAGTGGACCATTCTGCACTACAGTCCATTCAAAGCTGTGTGGGACTGGGTTATTCTGCTCTTGGTGATTTATACAGCAATTTTCACTCCTTATTCTGCTACATTTCTCCTAAGGTTGGTTTGATAGATTGATTTAACTGAACACTTCTGCTAGAACATGACTGGTGAAAATACTTTAGAAATAGCTAGAAATATTGTGTGTATATATATTTGCTTTGGAAAATATTAAGTTATGCACATTTTATAGTAGTTTTTATTATTCAAAATAAATATATTTCAGTATTGTGTAGAGCAGTGTTTCCTGCATAATACTGTCTTTTGAAAAAATAATGTTGAGGTGTCAACACACATAGCAAAATTATAACCATTTATGCCTGTACAATGGTCACATACCTTTTAGTCTTGGATTTTAAACACAAGACCAAACTGTGACAATCCAACTAAAATATTTAGCAAATATTAAAAAGATGAAAAGTTCACAGCTGAGGCCCTCCTGTGCCTGGTATTCAGCTGCTAACTTTTCTATGTCTAGACACAGAGATGTAACTTTAAGCCTGAGTGCTCCTGAAGTGACAAAGTACAATCTGTACAGTTAAATTAAATGTGTTTGTTCAGGCTTGAATAGTGTAATAGTAATAGTAATAATAATAATAATAATAATAATAATAATAATAATAATAATAATATAATAACAGTGATTGTATTTCTTATTAAACAAACCAGACCAGAAGTATGCACCACCAGTAGACTGCTCGTTTTCATTAATTAATGGTTTAGAAGTATAACATATATATGTATATAAATGTAGCATTACAGCTACATAAAATAACAGCAAATGTATTGTGCAAAAGTGAAGATATACTTCATATATATACACACTGTGCAAAGGTCTGTAAATGTATCCTTCCCAGTGGATGTTTAATTCTTTATGAGCAAAATCCATTTATTAATGTACTGATGCATTTTTCTTGAAGTGACCAGGAGGAATCAGGCATGCAGAACTGTGGTTACTCCTGTTCCCCCCTTGACGTGGTGGATCTTATTGTGGACATCATGTTCATTGTTGATATCATCATCAACTTCAGGACCACATATGTGAACTCTAATGATGAGGTGAAATGACTGACTGTGATTGGTCAAGAAGACTCTGTTTGTTAGGACAACATTTTGAAATCAAAATACTTTTTAATTATACCAAAGACCTTTGTAGAATCATAAGAGCAATTACTTTTAGAAGTTGGTGGAAAGAATATGGTATATACTTACTATATGTATATAAATACTGTGGTATAGTCCTAACACAAATAAAATATATCCTAAACTGTAGCACAGACAAAACTGTGGCATTTTGTGGTCAAACCACTCTCACTGCTGTTTACATATAATAATATTTGCTTACTGTTTGTGTCTCCTGAGGTGGTGAGCCAGTCTTCTCGGATTGCAGTCCACTACTTTAAAGGCTGGTTTCTCATTGACTTGGTGGCTGCCATTCCCTTTGACCTCCTCATTTATCGCTCAGAAGAAGAGGTGGTGGTTAGAGGAGGTGCAGAGGGAGAGGTAGGGAGGATAGAGCCATAAGGGTAGGGTAAGATGTTAACTTGAGAGTAGGGAGGGAGCATGTCTCAGGGCGGGAACAGAAACAAAGAATGCAAGAGAGATAAAGGAGGAGAAGAAGAACATCTGGAGACTCTCTATTTATTTTTTTATATCATGTTTTATCACTTGTTCACACAGACTCAATTTTTATCTGGTCACAAAGTCATACTGCTCTGTATCCTCCTCCTAACAGACAACCACACTTATTGGCTTACTGAAGACAGCTCGGTTACTGCGATTGGTTCGTGTAGCCAGGAAGCTGGACCGTTACTCAGAGTATGGTACAGCTGTTCTCTTCCTCCTCATGTGCACCTTTGCCCTCATTGCCCACTGGCTGGCCTGTATATGGTACATTAATCTATGTTATCATATAGTGTAGCGTATATAACTTGAGTCTTTTGTTATCTATAAATGACTTTATAGGACACATTTTGTTTCGTACTTGATACTGCACATCTGTTTTACAAGTACACAGTTTGTGTATTGTTTGTCTTCCTACCGTAGGTATGCTATAGGTAATGTGGAGCGGTCGACCTCGGCTGGGATCGGCTGGTTGGACACTCTGGGTGACCAGCTGGGAAAGCCGTACAATGACTCCATCATCGGGTCAGGTCCTTCTATTCGAGATAAATATGTTACATCTCTGTACTTCACCTTCAGCAGTCTGACCAGTGTAGGCTTTGGGAATGTCTCCCCAAACACCAACTCTGAGAAGATCTTCTCCATCTCTGTCATGCTTATTGGTGGTACGTTTGACAGAATACCCCTTAGAACTTTATGGGTATTTCAGAAAAGGTTGAGTGACGCCAAAGCTGTTTGGTTCTAAAGTTCTAAAGGTGGCCTGGTAGCTCAATGGGTTAAGTGTCAGACTGGGATGCAGAAGGTTGCAGGTTCGAATCCCGTCTGACTCCTAGTCCATCCCCTACCAGGTGTGTCCCTAAGCCAGGCACCCAGCGCTAGCTCCTTGTAAGTCGCTTTGGATAAAAGCGTCTGCCAAGCAAAGTAAAGTAAAGGCAAGAATAATGATTTTGACTTGAATTTTATTTTGGTTTTTACAACTTCATCACCCCTGTCATCTGTTTAATTTTTGTTCCTTTCTGCAATCCCATATTGCAGATGGTCAATGGGGCAAGGAAGATGGAAAATGTACAACCAAATAAATAGAATGTTCTGTACTTTATTTATCAATTTGTTCAGATTAACAATGCAATCAGGACTATTCTTCACTTCCACATCTTTTGCCTTCTCATGTACCAAAATTTACTTGTGCTTTAAAAAAAATAACACATTTCTATGCTTTAAGAAAGCAACAATTACCTTGTTAAGTTTAACAATCACACATAGGGCATTCATAAAACTGAGCTGTTCTTCTCCCACAACTGTTTTGCCAGACAGACATGCATAAAAAAGTATACGGCCCAACAACTGCAGAAGAATACAGTATCCAATACCAATAACTCACAAGGACTCATTGACTTACTAGAACAACCAAGGAGGTATACCGGGTCATATCAAACACCATTTAATATTTTCGTTATAATGTGAATTTTTCTTATACCATAATGCCAGTTCAAATAAAGCAGCAGGAAACTGTTTAAGGAAGACCTTTTTAGGTGCGGATACAGAGGATCCTGCTGTCTGATAAAGAGAGTAGAGGAGAACTGTAAAAGTATTATCAAATAGACACAAGGACATATATGGACATGTATAGACCTGTTCTATTAAAAAGCTAACATAAAATGACTTGTTGTGATCCCCCGCTCCTCTCTCAACCGGGGTAAATTTAATTAACACCAACTCTTGAATAGGGAAAATGCTGTTAAATACACTCACAATTTGTGATATAAATACTGTGATGTAGAATTTGGGTTAGTCCACCCAGCTCCAAATAAAAGGTTTTGTTTCTGTCTCTTCCAGCTCTAATGTATGCCAGTATTTTTGGTAATGTATCAGCCATCATCCAGCGGCTGTACTCTGGTACTGCACGCTACCATGCTCAAATGATGAGAGTTCGAGAGTTCATTCGCTTGCACCAGATCCCCAACCCTCTGAGACAGCGACTTGAGGAGTACTTCCAACACGCATGGTCATACACCAACGGGATCGATATGAATGCTGTGAGTATGAAATGAAGGTGATAAAATGAGAGGTGATCTGAACAATTATTAATTGTTTCTGACGAAGAAGTGATTACTTTGACCCTAAATATGTTATCTGTTCAGCCACCACTCTGCTTAAGATGTAAGAGTTTTTAATAGTTAAGTTAACCATGAATGCTGTAAACCAACTACCAGTTCATCACTGTAAGTAATCAACATCAGTAAGTCAAACTTGCTATGATTCAATCCAGCGCTGATATAAACATTAAGGGATAGTACACGACACAGGTCTTAAGCCAGACTCATTCTATTAATTCCATGTGTCCTCCATCCTTTATGCTCCTCCAGGTTTTAGAAGGCTTCCCTGAGTGTCTCCAGGCAGATATTTGTCTCCACCTCAACAGGTCACTGCTGCAGAACTGTAAGGCTTTCAAAGGTAATACTATGATACATACACTACAAGTCAACAGTTTGGACGCACATTCTCTTTACTCGTAGCATTCTCAGCTGAATCAGATGCCTTTATTTAATTGACAGCTCCTATATTGTAAAATTAGATTATACATGTAATACAAACTAAAGCTTACAATTATGCAATATTTTTAACAAATATGTAAAATGTGCTTCATGTTCACATATATAAAATGCACAGGAAAGCATTCTACACACAGCTGCAAGGTATCAGGATGCAGAAATATGTTATTTAATGCTACAACATAACAAGGAAAATCACATAAACCTATGGTTTTGTGTGGTAAATATCAGCTGTACAGAAAAAATAAAATTTGACCCGATCTTGCCTAACGTAATGTCAAATATACAGTATATATCATATAGCAATATTGTAAAGTATTTGGCAAGTACAATGGACAAGTACAGAAAACGTGCTTCTTGCAGCATGTAACATGGAGTATGTGTCATGGTGTGTAGGATCCACTAAAGGTTGTCTGAGGGCCCTAGCCACGAGGTTTAAGACCACCCATGCTCCTCCTGGTGACACCATAGTGCATGCTGGGGACCTGATATCCGATCTGTACTTCATCGCCAGAGGATCCATAGAGATTCTCAAAGAAGATGTGGTATTGGCTATTCTGGGTAAGTGCTTGTATAAGGCTCAGCTAAATGCTATTGGCTCCATCTAGTGGCCAAAATAGGATTTAAGCAGAGTCTATGATGTGTCCTACATATATAAATGAATAACGAACATCAAATTCATGTCATTGTGAATACTACTATACAATTTTTCTTCCTGTGCAGGAAAGAATGATATATTTGGAGAACCCATCAGTATGTATATTCTGCCAGGAAAATCCCGTGCTGATGTCAGAGCACTGACCTATTGTGATCTGCACAAGATACACAGAGAAGACATGTTGGAGGTATCAAGTATTTTTTTGTTGTCCCTCTGCATCTGGTTTCAGACACAATGGGTATGATTAGCTCATATTGAGCAGATTCTTTACTTGGTCAGTGTTATGAACACAGTAAAAGGTAACTGAAACCATAGTTTTTTATTGACCATTCTAATCGTCTGTTATTTTGTTTACAGGTTCTTGAAATGTATCCAGAATTTTCTGAAAATTTCTGGTCCAACTTGGATATCACCTTCAATCTCAGAGATGTATGTTACTCATGTCACAGCTCCTCTCTTTGCAGAGAGTAGACATTGTGACTGGTTAAATTTACACAGATTATATTTTGGATTTGATTTGAGACTGGCCAGAATTTTAATGCTTGATACAGTGTAAAATAAATCAAGTCAATTATGCTTTAAAATACCTGGCTATTACAAAACATAAAAAACTATTATATTGTCAGCTATTGTCAGCTGATATCAGCATTAAAATGGGATATTGAAAAATATCTGTATCGGTTTTTATGATACACCTTTTACACACCATGCACATATTAAACATCAAACTCTTCAGCTACTTCTCTCTATCAAAATGTCAAAATATGACAAATCCAAAGTATCGTTTTTGAGACAGTTATGTTTGTTTGGCACACTTTGTAATAATGTGTAAAGTTGAAGTATACATGATCGGAGCTATGTAATGTTAGTTACCTGAAATTATATGTGCTTAATGAACTTAATAGCAATATCTACCCTGTCATCTCAAAAACAAAACATGAAATGAAATTACAATTGTATGTATCACTTTATCTCCTTTTCTTCCATCTCCTTTCTTATCTACAGGTGAATAATGAAGCTGCAGGTTGTTTGAGTGGAGTTGACTCTGATTGTGATGCATTTAACAAATCACAGAGGCCACACAGACTGTCCTCCACGCACACAGGTAGCACCTCATGTGTACAACCGGTACAGATAAGAAAAAGCCCATAGAGATGTGCTCTAGTCAAAGTGGACAAGTCATTGTCACCTCTCCTGCTTTCCACAGTAAAAATGAAAATGTGAACTGACTTAAACTAAGAATTCTGACAGACAAAGCCAAGCATTGATGAGTGTCAAGCAGTCAGGGAAAAGGCAGTGTTCAGAAATAGGCAGACTGGTAAAAGTCCAAAGGAGCAGGCAAAAGGTTTGATGCTAATGACAATATATGTATTTGTGGGGAATAATAGGAGCATCTGTAGCATCAGCTTGAGAGACCAACTCTGAAAGGGTATAATCTGGGCCAAATTTAGTTGAAATAGAAGCACGAACACATACAACACTGCAAGCAACAAATTCTGAATTCAAATAAAGTATGTCAAGTTCTTCAAAATGCTTGAAACAGCCTAGCTAGCAATTATCTTAAGATGTAATGGTCAAGTGTACATAGGAGATCTGGGGCTGTTTTCCTAGGCAAAGTGATCCCAGAGGTATGACTTTTATTAATAGCAGTTGCATGCTTAGACAAACTTGACTAATCTGATAGATTACATTGAAGCCTTGAAGGTGTTCTCTCTTCAGGGTCTCCAGTTGGTCTAGAGATTCATCCTAGCAGCTCTGCAACTCAAAGTACTCATCTTCTCATTATTTATGTGCATCTATCAGGTGACACCACTTCAGCAAGAAGACTGAGAGTTATCTACAGAAATAGGAGAAGATTCAGTAACTTAGAGCAGTGTGACCACCACAGTAAAGACGATCATAAACATACACTGTAAGACTCAGTATTTAACATTTTCTGTACTGTACTATTACAAAACAGAACTCTGAACCAAGTGCTTTTGTAGATATGCCCGTGTATTCTCCAGTGAGAATGAAGAAGATGATTCAGAGGTGGCTAGCCCTGCAAAGACCTCCGTAACTCATGCTGCTGCTACAAACACTACAAGGTTCCCTGAGACTGAGAAGAAAGAGAAGATGTTTAATCCTTTAGCAGGTAGATGCAGCATCTGAGTAAAATGACCATAAAGCCATACTGCGAGCAGTATGCTCCAACTGGACCAATGAGTTTCTCACAGAGTACCTGTGTGTCAACCCATCCCATTTTTCAGGCATGTCCAACATCTTTATGTTTGGCTCTGAGAGCCAAGAGCACCAGAGACACCAAGAGGCTCCCTGCACCAGCCTCCCCTCATCTCCCCCTCAGCCTACCTCTCAACAGTTGGCTGACTTGCCCTCCACCTCCGACTGTCCCTCCAGCCCACCTCCTTTCCCTTTTCTTACGGTCATCTCTGGAAGGCAGAAGGTGGATGTAGAGAATAGGCTGGAGGTAGTGCAACAACAGATAACCAGGTGGGTCATCATGTTCTTTTCAATAGTGGTGATTACTTTTTATTATGTAAAATGTAACTACATGCTGCTAGTAGAGTATAGTATAAGTATCCTGCTTAGCTTCTGGCTCAGAGACAGTAGTTCACTAGCTGCTTTTTCACACTGTGCTATTGTAGGCTAAAGTGTGACATATGTCAATATTACATCTCTGTAAACCGAGGTTGCTTTATTTATTTGCGTGCTTTAGGTTGGAGGCTCATATATCAGCAGACATCAGGACCATACTGCAGCTGCTCCAGAGACCAATTTCACTGATGCCACCCTCCTACAGTACCTTGACATTAACACCAAGCACACCCTCCTCCTCCATTCTGTTATCCAATGCTGCCTCTTTATCTGAAACCCCAAATCTTGCCACTCTGACAAACAGGTCGCAAACCACCAATCCCCAGCAGGGTCAGTCCAATGAAAACCATGCAAATCCTGTAGAAGCCAATTCCCTAAGTTGTGGATCCTCTGTCCTCCATCTTACTGTCCCTCCTTCTCTCAGTATTGCTTTTCCTTCCCATACTTCATCATATCAGTCACTGTTTTCTTCCGCCACCTTACCCCTCATGTCTGCAAATGATCCTCAAACTTCCTTTCAGTCTTCCTCAACTGCACAGACAGGAAGTCAGCATGTGCCTTCTAATGAGGATTAAACAACAAGTCCTTACTAGCAAGAATTTTATCTTCTAGGTCACAGGTACTGTTGGCCCTATAAGAGCTCGGGTAATAGGGTAATTTAAAAACTGTACAGTTTGACAGTTTTCATTCCAATTATTTATCATGAAGTTTGAGGAAAATGCCTTGAGGAATGAAGAAACATCAACAGCACTGAAATGATGTAATAGTGTTTCTTAGAAACAGAATAAGCTAGCTGGAGTTCCCTAGTAGGGTAAATTGGTCAGAAAAAGACTGTACACATCGTTAATAAGCTAAATGTAGCAATATAGAGCACCATCAGCAGCAAACAATGTCATGTTAAGTTTGCTAATTAGGAGTCCCCAATCCTGAGACAACAAGGCACTAATCAGAAGGTTGAGTCATGGTAACTGGACTTTTTTCTTTAAGTAGAGATGTTTCATTCTGCATCCACAGAACTTTTTCTATCTGAGGGAAGTTGGCTAGTGAACACAAATTATCCTCACACCTGTCTTGAATAGGCCTGTTAAGCTAAACAAAGGCAAAGAGAGGGATGTGGGCAGATGTAACAGCTCCACGCCTGGCAGCTCCAGCTGCCCCCATTAAATGTGTCATTAAATGGCTAACCTGGTGGACATGTTAAAAGGGCAGCATGATAAGTTGAAGATAAGTTGTGTTGACGCAGAACAACACAGAAGGCAACTACCAGCAAATACCAGATGTTGAAAGAAGTAGTACACAAGCAAATGCTCAAAGCTGATTTTATGACAGCTAAACAACAACATAATTCCAAGAAGTCTGTTATAATTCTAGAGTGATAATAACTCCCCCTTTCATAGAGAAATATTACACATATACCTTCTAACAACTTCACCAGTTGTGAAAAAAAGAGGAACACAGTTACAAGTTTAATAAAAGTATCATCACTTAAAAGATTTGAGGTTTCTGGGCATGCATACATTCTGTGAATCATCTTTCCTTATGAAAGAAAACTTATTGGCCTCAATCACTTTTAAACAAACAGTAGTACATTCATGAAAGAAACTCAGATTATTAATTGTTGTAGTATTGCGGGAAAGTTTAATAAAGTTTAAATCATTACACTTTATGGCTGAGTGGCACAGGACTACCTAATGAACCAATGTCACATCGAATTAGCTAAACATAGTACTAAACGAGCAATCAAATAATTGTCATAAATCCTAATGAAACTAGTGGCAGCTTCCCATGTCAATTAGGATGATTAATTTTTATGTATTTTTGTGAACCCCAAGTTAAAGACATGTTAAAGAATTAGGCCACTGTTCTGGTCTTTTGCCTTAGAATATGGTGATTTTCTGTGCAGCTAAACGTTTTGGACCGGAAGGATTATTTGTCGCATGTCTAAAGATTTCTTTAAAGTAGACAGTATGGCTCCTCACATGCCTCATAATGTTAAGCAGATGTGTAAACAGTGACCACTGTCCGGCTACTCTGTCAAAGGCAGTTTGTCTTTGAAGGGGAATTATTTTTATTTAGATTGGAATTCTTATGTTAAGTAGAATATGTAAACAGTATGCTCCACCTGGACCAGTATATTGCTACAAAAAGAAAGTGGGCATATTGCATCCAACATATCTGACTAAAAATGGAGAGTCAGTCTGGTCTCCATGCACAATTTTCTTCCACTTAAGTTTTGTGTCTGTGGATCATTTCTGTAAGTTAAATTACAACCACTGAGCATACACAAACACTGACTCATTAACCTACTGTATTATCAACATGCCATTATCACAGGTTGAGAGGACCAGTCCTTCACACTTAGCACATATCATTAACCCCTTTAGCAAAAAACCCTACAAGACAGCCCCTGTCCTCCCACCATTAGTCAGTAAAAACTACCTGTGAGTGAAGGAACAAATCAGATAATGCCCTGACCACCTCATCCAGTACAGAAAGATAATCTAGCCTCATGGTGCAAGTGGCATCTAATGATGTCAGGATATCCTGCAGAATGTGCTGCGATTTTTGGAATAAAATCTAAAATTGAGAAGAATCTTTGTTTACAGCAAATAATGAGAACCTAATCCTGTAATGTATATAAACATGGTCACGATTAAAGCTGTGCTGGGAGTACTTTTTCATTCCATGTCATTGGAATGGAATATATATACCACTTGTCAGAGCATATATTTCCGCCTGGATTTGTACTGTGCTTTAATTGTCATCACTAGTTATCTTTTTAAAGGTGCCTATGGTGGCGGCCAATATACTGAGTTCTAAGTTTGACTCCTGTAAAACCTACTTGATTATGTTTGCAATCCAGTTCTTGTGGTCAATAAAGTTCCTAGATTCAGTATATCCTGCTTTGTCTGTGCTTGGATCCTTAACTGAAACAACATAACACATTACAGGGTTCACACATTTTTTTTCCAGGGTAGGACTGGACTTAAGTATTTCTAATGAGATCTTAAGATTTCTACATTACACCAAAATAGAAAAATGTTATAAAAATTATAATGTAATATAACTTCATACTTACTACTACTAGATGTTGAACTGTGTTGCTGTGTGTATATAACAGTAAAAGTCCTCTTATCTTGTGCTAATAAGATGACATACAGTATGAGGCATGGGGAGTAGCACTGATTGGGAGAGACTAAGGTTTCAATTTCAAGACACAAGACTTGCACAAGTACCAGTCTGTATGATTGATTTATTTAATAAATGATGTATTGTTTATCTACCTTATATGAATATCTTGTCTTATTTTTTCTTGTATTTCCAGAGGGTATCCTACCACAGCAGTTACCACGTTATATTACAACAAGAATCATCACCTGACCTTCTAGGTATTAGCCAAACCAACAGGCGTTCCCCAAAAAATTTTGTAAGTTAATAAGTAAGAAAAGCTGCAAATTGCAACACAAATAAAAATATAGTCATTCCTTAGTCAGTAAAAGCTTTTCTACCATCTACCTTTACTCCGTTAGCCTGAAGATATGCATTATGCTAACGTTTGATGAAGCGTGACACAACCAACGTCAATGTTTAATAGTGCTAGCTAGGTTTACAGCATCTTCCATAACTGACCATGTTACTCAAGAAGAACTCTGTCCTAATTGTACAGCAACTTTATTTTCTTTCAATATTGTTCAACTCTCAAACCCAAATGCACCCCCAACATCCTGTCCTATCACAATAAATGCAAACCCTTAACTGGACATGTAATATTCTGAACACCAAAACCTAACAATATCTGTGAAGGATCTCAGTCATCCAGGTCATGGTTATCAAATAAAGGTTTTATCCAATAGCAACTGGACTTGTTAGGTTTCCTGACAAACAAGTCTTACTGACTGGTGTGAGTAGCAGGTTTATAAACCCTGTGGAATCCTCAAGTTGGTGATTGGTGGTCACCTGTGGGTTGTCCTTCCCTCTGGCTTTTACTTTACTTTTCTTGGCAGACACTTTTATCCAAAGCGACTTACAAGGAGCTAGCGCTGGGTGTCAGGGAGACACCTGGTAGGGGATGGACTAGGAGTCAGACAGGGTTCGAACCCACAACCTTCTGCATCCCAGTCTGCCACTTAAGCCATTGAGCTACCAGACTTGGTCTTTGGTTTATCTCAAGAGATTTGTGTTGTTGATAATGAGAGATTTGTGTTGTTGATAATGAGAGATTTGTGATAATGAAGTGTGTGTGTGTGTGTTCTCCAAACACAGGGCTCCTCTCCAGCTTTTTGAGTTTGTCAACTTTGTGTCAACTTTTTGACTTTGTCAATTTTATTCAACTTTGTGTCAACTTTTTAAGTTTGTCCACTTTGTGTCAACTTTCTGACTTTGACAGCCAATGAAATTGCAGCTTTCTTGCCGCTTCCCACGGCTCTGAACAGCGTTCTTTCATTCAGCTTTTCTCCTCTGAATCCTGGTTCGAATCCCGGTCGTGGAAAAGTTGATGACATGAAATTAAACGTAATCAGGTTAAATTTTCACCTTTTAATGTGCGTCATAGTTTGTTATTTAACTTTCCTCCAGTTATTACAGGATTGTAGTTGTTGACAGTGAGTGATGTTATACTTATTTACTTCATTTGACCAGAATGAAAGACAAATGCACGGTCTGTATTGGCACTAAGTGCACACAAACAATTACTACAGAAAAATAAGGATTTATTCTCATATATGTATTTGTTACCAGCCGAGGAATTACTTGACTTTCTAAGTCTTTACTGCTGATCACGCTTCACTGTCTTAAGGAGACACGTAAACATGAAATAATTTAATGGTGTTTATTGACAAATATCAGAATAACAACATCAGTTACAACACTCAATCAATTTACAAAGCACTTGGTGTACAGTAACACAAATATGCACATGAAATCAGAAACCCTTATAATATTAACAATGCTTTGCTGATAAAATAACACTACTTTGCTCTTGAGTAAAGTGAATGAAGCAACAGCTCGAGTCCGTCGGAAATACACAGGAGATTCATTAAGGACATGACAGCAAATATCTTGCTAATAACAAGATCATGTGGTGGTCTCACTCTGCTGAGAGCTTTTTGGAGCCACGTGACCCAGCAGGGTCAGCCTTCTGACAACTTCACCTGGATGAATGAGAATCTTCACAGACATGACCCAGCTGACCTTTACTCCACAGAAAATGGTGCAAACTTGAAAACAAACAATACTCAATGCATCCACATGTACATCAGAAAACACGATCCCTCTTTCTCCTCTCATATCCCTGTTTCCCTGTCCTTTCTCTGTCTAAGGACGGTGAGGTCGACAGCTCGAGGCAGAGGACGAGCGGCCTGTAGTCAGAGAAGAAGACATTGTAAGTTGTTTCTGTGTTACTTTAATGTATCTGCTACCTTTGCTGTTTAACGATATTTTATCACCGACTCTGAAATGTCTTTGCAGGCGGTGGTTGGAGTGGACACACCGACTCGTCTCGTCAGCTTCTTCCTTCAGGACATTGTGAACAACTGCCCGCTGCTGTCCTGTGGACACTGAGAAGGATGTGGGACCGTGAAAAAAATAGAGCGAGTACTGAGAAGATTAAGGAATCGTTGGCTCTTCAGAGAAAGTGTGTCTGGCTCTGAAAAGAGCCTTTGTGGGATTGAGCTGGGTTCAGCTGGTGGGGTTTACTTGGAGCTGGTGTCCTTGTCACTGTAGAAACTTCAGGAGAAGAAGGGACAGTGCCTCTGCCAACACGGAAAGATTTTGAAAATAAATGGGATACAGAGCTTTTGACCATCAAGCTATTCTCCTGAGGAATCGGTTCCTAGGATAAGTTCAGGAGGCCGTGTTGAATTGTGATTTGTTGCTATGTAAATAAACTGGAGTTATTTGAAATCTTGATTCAGAACTGCTGTATTTTCTTCCCAAACTGGTGATTGTCTTTACCATGATGTATCTAATTGTTTCTGTGATCAGAATATAAAGCGTTGTAAGAGAAGTAATACATATGATTCCTATTTGCTCAACACACTATTTTATCTGAGCACACAGAGTAACGTGGCCTTTGCATGTGAGCCTCACTCTCCCCCCGCCATACTCCCTGCCAGTGGATGATCCCCTCAGCCGCTGGTGTGCTGTCAGTTCTCCACGTCCGGGGCTGGATACTCGGGTGAGTACTGGCTCACTCCCGGCGCTGTATGTCTGGCACCCGTGTCTCCTCCGTCTCTGCTTCGGGTCCTGAGGAGCGGAGCTTCAGTTTCTCGCACACACTACTACAATATTAAACATTTACATGGAGGAACCTCATCAATACAAGCGCGCTCACACACACACAGACA
>JAUMTR010000009.1:531231-578027 GCA_032270685.1 Microctenopoma stevenorrisi
ATGTTCTTTAACTTCTCTCCCAGCAGTGCAGGCTGGATGGTGTTGAATGCACTGGAGAAGTCAAAAAACATGATCCTGGTTCATAACATGAACATGATTATGGTTCATAAATAATTGCTTGCATTAAAGACCAATGAATTTGACTTTTCCAAACAAGGAAACATTGTAGGATAGAAGGTGCTTACCACAATTTATTATTGGAAATCAACAATGCACAGGTGTGTGCTGTAATTTTATGCATTCAGATTTCTTGGATATTGCACTGAATTTGCAGGCATCAGGATTTCCACAGACTCCAATATGAGAGAATACAGGAGGTTAGTGGGGAGGGGGGGTGCAGTTCTGTCTTATGGAGGCCCTTTGACCGTTGTGTCATCGTTTTGGTCCACTTTGTCTGGATGATATTTGCTGGTGTTAAGAAAAGGGTGGAGTGAGTAACAGGTGGATGAAGGCATAACTAAGCACAAAGTGACAAACAACATGAAAATGTACACAGTGCAAGAAGTTAGGAACGTGGCTGTTGGTTGGTAGTTCGTTGGTTGGGGGCATTCTGTAAAATGATGGTGGTTATGTGGCACAGGTGGTGTTCAGATCTACGTCTGCAATGGTGTACATCTTTATCCAGATGAGCTGTGAAATGTGGGACTTTGACATCTACGGTTAGTGGAATATGCTCGTTGTGTCTGTGTCTTTCAGTGACACAACAGTTTTCCTATTTCATTTGAACGTTTCGCCCTCAGGTGATCTCTACTTTGAGAAAGCTGTAAATGGTTTCCTCTCTGACCTTTTTGCCAAATGGAAGGTTGGTGCTTTTCTTTATTTGGTTTTATTGTAGCTCTTTAACTAAACTAAGATGAATAAAGACACTTTGTTATTAAAGGAGAAGAACTGCAGTCATGAGGTGACCGTTGTACTTTTCTCACGCACTTTCTACAATGCTAAAACTATAGGTGAGTTTTTTCTTTATCATCGCTTATGACCAATACGCCATACGATGTGTTACTGGATTTAAGGTATGTGAATTTCCTCAGATGAATTTCCTGAGATTCTGAGAAGCTCCATCAGACAGGATCACGAGGGCCGTTTCTATGAAGACTTCTACAGGTGAGCACTCTGCCACAGTCTTAGCAAGCATTGCATGAGGCTCGGGTGCAGACGGGATGATTGGAGCAGTGTACGACTTGTTACTGTTTTGTAATCAGGGTTGTGGCTCAGAATGAGAGACGGGACGAATGGACGTCATTACTGGTCACCATCAAGAAGCTGTTCATCCAGTATCCTGTCCTGGTGCGCCTGAAGGAAGCAGGTAGAAAAGGAGTCTGACTGACAAATGAATCTTTTTTTTCACCCGGAGTTGAAAGATCGCTTGTTTTTGCTCTCGTGCCAGACGGTTTTCCTGTGGGCTATAACTCCACTGCTGCTCAAGGAAACTACCTGGAGGCCATCAACCTTTCCTTCAATGGTATGTACTGTAATCCCTGAGTCACAAAGATGCAGCCCAGGCGGAACAAAGAGACGAGCTAAAGGTCACGGTGTCTCCCACAGTGTTTGACAAGCACTATATCAACCGTAACTTTGACCGCACCGGCCAGATGTCAGTGGTCATCACACCCGGGGTCGGAGTGTTCGAGGTCGACCGTCTGCTCATGATTCTCACCAAGCAGCGCATGATTGACAACGGTGAGTGTGAACATGTGGACAACCGGAAGGTTCATCGTGTGAAGTGAAGTGACGCCGGTGGTTATTTTGTCCTCCTTAGGTATTGGGGTGGACCTGGTGTGTATGGGGGAGCAGCCGCTGCATGCAGTACCATTGTTCAAGGTAACACGTGCTTCTGCTCGGTTCTTTAGCACATTCAGTTCGATGACCTGCCACATATATGTTACTAATACTTCAATGTGTTATTAGGTCTTTTAAAAATCAAATATGTTGTTACTGAGGACATCTGTCACGTTCTCTGCAGCTGCACAACAGGTCAACGCCCGGAGACACTCGTGTGGGAGACGACTACAACCTGCCGCACTGGATCAACCACAGGCAAGGAAACGTCACGAACAACAGGTATCAATTTAAATGACATGTCAAAGTAAATTTGCTTCTTCCTCTTTGCCCACAGCTTCTACACCTCCAAAAGTCAGAACTCCTGCAGCTCCTTCACTCCTCGCATCAAACTGGCCGGTCGTAAGGTATCGCCACAGTTTGCAGTTTGACTTCAAACCTTTCTGAGCGGTTTGTTGTATGTTTTAACATCTCATTAAATGATTTCTAATGATGATTTCTAATTAAATGAAATTCTTTCTAGCTTCATGCTGAAAAATTCAAGAGCAGCAAAGACCACAGTGAGTTGTTCTGTTCACACAGTGGAACCTTGGATTGCGAGTAACTGGGTCTTCATTAATTAGTCAGGATCGCTCAGAACATCAATTGATGTGTCTGCATATTCATATTTTCACAGTAAACTCCACAAAAATACACCAACAGATTTTATTTTCGAGAGAAGTAGAGAAGTACTGTGGCCGAGGCGTTTCAGTCCAACTGATGTGGCTTGATGTGATTTTTATACAAATATTCAGGGGTTGGGAAATAAAGTTTATATTATTGGTTTTGGGGAGATTCACTTTGATATGTGAATGCTTTGAAGCACGATCCAAAAATGAATTTTGCTCGCAGTCCAAGGTTTGTTGTTTTACCTCTGACATCTTTGACATAGACTTCAGACATGACTTTGTCTTTACACCCTTCATCTCCACGGCCTTCTCCAGCTCTGTGTGCTCCCAAGGACTGCGACAATAGTCTGCCTATACAGGTGGACTATGACGCCTATGATGCTCAGGTGTTCAGACTTCCTGGTCCTTCACGAATTCAAAGGAGCACCAACTTCAGGTAGACGCCTGCTTTCACACTGAGCTTCATCCAGTAAATCACACAGCAGCGAATGCTCCCTTTTATTTAGCCCCTTCTGTAGTGACTGCTGTTTTTCAGGATGGCTCGGGACAAAGAGATGAGCGGGAGGAAAAGCTGGGGCTCAGTGGATGTCACTGCAGGTATAGGGGCATCACCTCCTGTACGCTCCGGCGCTCCCGATGAACAGCGTAGCCTGGCATCTGATGACAGTTTGGGTCCCGTGTCCAACATGCTGCTGATACCCCGCATGCCTCATGTGCAGTATGAAGTCAGCAGTTCTCTGGGATACACAAGCACGAGAGGTGAGTTGGTTCTGGATCTGTAGCATTGTTGTTGAGTTTTCTCCTATTGTGACGAACCGCGCTTTCTTTTGTAGAGCTGTTGGAGAAGATGTTGGACTCCCAGCGGGACTCCAGTGCTCCAGGCAGGTTCACAGTGGGAAGTGCTGAGTCGACCCTGCACATCCGTCCTGGAGGTTACACGCCTCAGAGAGCGCTTATAAACCCCTTCACCCCGTCCAGGATGCCCATGAAGCTCACCTCCAATCGCCGGCGCTGGATGCACACCTTCCCCGTGGGTGAGCGGAACACACACAGGAATTCATAGAAACTTTGGGGTATTGCTGATTTAGACCACTCGTATGACTTGTTTCCATCTGCATACAATAACACATAAGGACACAGTTAGAACATGTTGTGAATCAAAGAAAGAGGATTCAGTCCACGCTCTTTCTTCAGGTCCTTCTGGAGAGGCGATCCAGATCCATCACCAGACCAGACAGAACATGGCTGAACTGCAGGGCAGCCAGCAGAGAGATCCTGCCCACACCTCTGCCGAGCTCCTGGAGCTGGCCTACGACGAGGCCACTGGAAAGTCAGACCCCCACCCCCACCACAGTAGCACACATTTCCTCTCCAAACAAAGTGAGGCTGAAGCACACACCAAAACATTGTTGCTTCTCTCTCTCTTTTTTAAGACGAACAAGCTGCAGACAAACGGTGGATAATGGTCTTTGTGTCGGTGGAGGGGTGGAAGAGGTCACTGCAAGTCCTGGAAGCAAAAACGGTGGTGATATGCCTTCTCACATGTCTGATCACGCGTCTTCACGTCTGTCTGAACTTGGTTCCAGAGAACTCTGTAGTGGTTCTGCACAGAATTGATATTTGGCTTCCTCCTTGTGTAAAGTTTCCCGCTGTATTTCTGGAGGCAGGGACTGGGTCTGTGTACTCCTGAGCCCCCGTGGCTAGATTCATTATGAGGGTAGCTGGGTTTCTCATGCCAGTCCGTGAACCTTTCACAGCATTACATTTACATATAAATACGTTGCACTGACAAATATTCATTTTGTACCATTTAGTTCATAGCTCTCAAACCTGGTGAGCTATGAACTATCTTGTCTTTCAAACGGAGCCTTTGCTGGATGCTCCCTCACCTTGTACTCCAGATACTGTTAGTTCTTTTCATGAGAGTCCCAGACCAATTTATTAATGGTTCTCCTACTTTCTAACGCTGCATAGTCCACACAATGAATTGATCATGAAAAGAGTTATTCCCTGCTTTCTGCACAGGAACCGTGACCAAGCGTGGCTCTTCATCTGAGGACTTTTCTCTCAGCGGTGCTGATCCAAGTGAGTCCACCATGCCCTTACAGGGTTAGGGTTAGAACCTCGCCGACTGATGCCTCAGGCCGTACCACAGCATCAGGTTGATATTTTGAATCAGCACTCTAATGATGGTAATAAACCTTCAGAGGTGTCTTTACCCTGTGAGGGCTTATTCCGCTTCGGCAGGCTCGGCGTCTGTCTCCAGGGGTTGCAGGTAGAACCTATTCTTACAGATCCTGTTGTTCCATCGTACCTGCTCTTTCTCCCTTTGTTTCCTCTCTTACCTCTATCCACCTCGTTCCTCTGGGCCTCCTCCTGTTGATCTGTAACTTCTGTTAAACAGTTATCAGGACTTCTAATCCTCTGGTTAATTAGCCCTGTCGTTCTTCTGCAGTCAGTTGAATGTGTTTCACAGTGCTGCATGGTGGTGTATGCAGTATAGTACGCGCGTGTTCTGATTGAGCTCTCTCTCACTTGCTCACAGTATTTTCAGCTGAATGTTTGCATGATGTGATCTCTGCTTCAATCCACCCAGTAACGTTACAGTTCACACCTTTGCTGAGCTCAGGACACATTTCCCACTTGCTTCTGAATGATGCTGAGCACAGACTGTCACATGGCCACAATCTGCATGTTTGATCACTGCTCCACAACATCAGCAATCATCAGCAGGGGTCGGCGAGGCCAGTAATAATAACTATTTCCTTGTTTTTTTCTTCCCCTCTCTTTTATTTTCTGTCTGTACTTTCATCTTCACTCTTTTTTCCACCTTTGTGTCTTCAACCTTGTCTGCCTCTTTCCTTTCTCCCCTCCAAACTCCTGTACGGGTACCTGCATTTGTCTTTGCTGTGGGGATTTTGTGTGTGTGTGTGTGGGTGCTCCTGAAGCCCTGCTGCTGTCTGCACCCCCGATAGTGCCAAGCTTCTGCTGTACGGTTGGCGTGGACTGGAAGTCTCTGACTACGCCGGCCTGCCTGCCCCTCACCACCGACTACTTCCCAGAACGGCAGACGCTACAGAACGACTACACTGAAGGCTGCTATGATCTGCTGCCACACAGTGACCTGGACAGGTACAACACACTGACAGCCATGTTCCAGAGTGTGTACAAATATAATCATCAGTCGTGATCCATCACAGGGGGTCTTTATTTAAGGCAAATACAACCTCTGACAAACGGCAGCATAGAACCTTTTTCCCTGTTGTTCGACTCAATGACTGCGAGGTGTCCAGGTCCTGTAGAGTCCAGGTGAACAGTCAGACCCAGAGTCCTGGCCTCACAAAGGCCTGTGCTGAGGAGCTCTGTGGAACCCCACAAATGTCCATCTCCAGACCAGCTGCCCTCACCTCACACAAAACACAGACATTAAAAGAGGGGGAACATGCACGAGTCATTTCCACTGCAGGTCCCCTTCACCTTTGAAAATGCAATATTGTTTTTAAGATGTAACCCTCTCACATATAGTGCATGAAACCTCATACTCACGGGGGCAATTTTATCTCCCTCTGTCTGCAGTGGACCCCAGACCCCAGTGGAGTCCAGACTCAAATGAGAGCTGATGTGATGTGTCTGTCTGTTCTGCAGGCGTGAAGAGGAAGCTTCAATAATGAGTGCATCTCAGGTGTTTGAGGAGTTTATCTGTCAGAGGCTGATGCAGGGATACCAGATCATCGTCCAGCCGAATAACAGAAAGCCACCTTCTGCTGTAGCCACACCTCTTGGCAGCAGCCCTCTTTACTCCAGAGGTAACTTTTGAGTTTCCTTGCTTTGTACAGCACCTCGTTGAGCTCCTACCCCAGGTCTTCTTTTCTCGGAGAGGAAAGAAAAAACCTTTCCTCCACAGTGAGCAAACCAATAAACTACCTCTAGTTTCATCTGGTGGTTGGTCGTTGGTCCTTTAAATCCACCTCGACCTTCTCTTTGTTCTTAGTGTTTGATTAGACACTGTGTGTTGCCAGAGTCTCTCCAGCTCGTGTCATGTTTTCAGGGCTGGTGTCTCTGCGTCGGGCGGAGGAGGAGGAGGTGGTTTACTGGCTGAGCATGGGTCGGACGTTCCATAAAGTTTGTCTGAAAGACAAAATCATCACTGTTACTCGCTACTTGCCAAAGTGAGTCCCGCTGACATCTGACACGTGTGTTGATGCCATGTTGCCCTTGTGTATACTGTATGTGCTACGTATTAGAAGTAAGTGTGTGTGTGTGTGTGTGTGTGTGTGTGTGTGTGTGTGTGTGTGTGTGTGTGTGTGTGTGTGTGTAGGTATCCCTATGAATCCGCTCAGATCCAGTACAGCTACAGTCTGTGTCCTCCACACTCTGATGCTCAGTTCGTGTCCTGCTGGGTAGAGTTTGGCCATGAAAGATTAGAGGAATATAAGTGGAACTACCTGGATCAGTACATCTGCTCTGCTGGCTCCGAGGACTTCAGGTACAGTTTTTCAGGACATGTATCTTATAAATGAAAGGAATCTGCATGATGCATTATGTATTTAAAATAATCCAGTTACCATGGTTTTCCTGTCCTCTGCCTCCCCAGCTTGATTGACTCTCTGAAGTTCTGGAGGACTCGCTTCCTCTTGCTGCCAGCTGGAGGCGCTCGGAGGGTGGCAGATGGTGAGGGACACTGGGACGTTTATGGCGAGGGAGCAGGAGCTGGGATAGATGGCAGTGACTGGCTACTGCTGGATGGCTTCATCCGCTTTCTGGAGGGCCTCAACCGCATACGGCGACGCCACCGCTCTGACAGAATCATCAGAGTGAGGCTCTCTAAGTTTGCTGTTGAATGTCCACATGTCAGCTTTAGTAATTTCATGCTGCACTTTGTTCTTATGCACCTGATACGATATTTTCATCTTAGAATTATCAGTTGTCCAGAACAAAAAAGATCTATTGTTTTGTCCGTAGAAATATCAAAATGCAGCTTTACTATCAAGACTGTATTTAAACTAGTAGCATAGATCACAGTATTAACTAACAGTATAACACTAAGCCCAGTCAGTTTGTTTCTACTCGAAATATATTACGCATACATATTACATATTAGGATCTAACCACCATACCAAATGTATTTCTAAAGCACATTTAAAAACAGCATGACAGTTGACCAAAGTGCTCTACCGATGAAAATCAATCAATCAATCACACACAGAAAACACAATCAAATAAAAACTCATAATAATTTATGGGCGAGGAAACGCCAGGTCAAGTAGGACCTTAAGTGATGACTGAAAACTAGGCAGAGACGCTGCCGGTCTCACTGAGAGAGGAAGAGCATTCCAGAGTGATTTACATTTCATAGAGGGGACACAGAGCAACAGATGATCAGCTATGACCGGGTGGTTCACAGGAACCAGTTCTTTACATACAAACCTGCTTATTTTCTTAGACAGGCTTGAGCTGCAGAAGTGTAGTATCTGTTCAGATGAAGCGTGTCTTACCGCTGACATCTACTCTTTCTTCAGAGGCTAAAAGGGCCATTCCCTTTCCTTTTTTCCCACATCAGAAGGGCACACCAATGAAAGGGCTGCAGGTCACCAGTCCTATCCCTCCGTATCCTACTGAACCTGTCCCGCCCCCACAAGGCAAGAAAGGCACGTCGGCTCTGTCCGCCCTGCTGGAGATGGAGCAGAATCAGAAGTGGGTGTCCCATGGCACTGCAGCTCAACATACTGTATGTTTTCATCTGATGGCTGCATTCTTTCTGCTTCTTGTCAGGACGATGGAGGAGCAGCAGCAGCAGCAGCAGACTAAGCCCTCAGCAGCTGTGAATGACTCCTCAAATGTCACCACAGCTCCCACTTATGTAGACAGTCCCCGCAAGGTGAGCAGCTCTGCTGTGTGGGAGGATCAGAATAGGCTGTTTCCGGCATTTAGCTTTTGCAGACATATCTGAATTAATTTTCTCAGCAGCACATACTCTGATAATTATTCTTTGCTGGTGCTTTACTCCTTTTATCTGCATTTTTCTTCATGGTGTTCTGTTTTCTGTTCCTGTTGCTGGGCTTTGGGTGTTTGATCATGGGCTATGTTCTTCCTGTATGCTGACAGGATGCTGCCTTTATTTTGGATTTTATTCGTAGCCCCCGCTCCTCCTACATCTATCACTCTCAGGTCAGTAACAAGGCTCCAGGGCATTGCTGAAGCAGTGTTTATGCCTGTCCTCACTTGCTGTGCTCCTCTAGCTCTACTCTACTGTGTTGCATGTGAATGCAGGAACATGCTTTGTGAGAGTCACATGATTTCTGACTTGCACTGCTCTTTGAAGCGTTTCACCTTCCTTGATTTTGCACCTGCTGTTTGGTGCCTGCTGGTAAACAATGGCACTGTCAGTGTTACCACCAGGATCACATGATACGTACTGTCTGTGTCATAGATGACTGGTTATAGTTTCACCACATGCATGTATGAATATCAATGAACCTTTAAAGTTTTGTGGAGCCAATAAAAAAAGTGCTTCAACATAATTTGTTCAGTCAACAGAATAGTATATTTCTGCTACCACACATTATGCAGGGGTTGGAAAATCACTCAGTAAATACACTTCCATTTCATATATACATACAGGGTACATTATTGAATGTAAGAGAAAATAATGTAACATTATGTGAAATCACTTTGAGCATGGCGGGATTCTAATAGATAGAAGTGAGAAATCTCAGCTCATCCATTGGTACTTTAACTGTGCAGCTACCTGCTGATGCCTGGGAGGCTGCAGAGAAAGGAGTCCAGCCTGGGGTGACAGCCGGCACCGTGCAGCCGACAGCAGACGCTGCAGCCAGCAGCGCAGACACCAGGTAAGAAATGGTGGCACGTTCCTAATGGGAACAAAACACATGTAGCTCATGAACAGTTCTCACGTCTTTATTCTGGGCCTTAGAGTTGTGTCCTAATGCAGTGGTCCTTGGTGTTTTGAACAGCCCAGTGAGAAA
Organism: Microctenopoma stevenorrisi; assembly: GCA_032270685.1. Taxonomy (NCBI): domain Eukaryota; kingdom Metazoa; phylum Chordata; class Actinopteri; order Anabantiformes; family Anabantidae; genus Microctenopoma; species Microctenopoma stevenorrisi. Next base: position 540,665 of record JAUMTR010000009.1, read on the forward strand.
TAGCTGATGATCTAGCTCCACGCTAACATGTGCTCTAGCACTGATGATCACACATCTGTTCACAGCGGACAGTCCTCAGCTGGAGCTCTCTCTCTGTCCTCTTCTTCAACACTGCTGGAGATCCTGGAAGCCATCAAACACCCCACGTGAGATGTTGCCTGCGTGTGTTTGTGTCTCCACACATGTGCAGTCAGGTGTGTTATGCAGAGATACTCGCACACAGAAACATCCTCTAGCAGTGTGTGTGTGTGTGTGTGTGGTAACAGGACAGGTGTGCAGCTGCTCCCGGAGCAGAAGGGTCTGCCACTCCACTGTTTTATCAGTGCTGAGGTGGTTCACTGGCTGGTCAACAACGTGGACGGCGTGACCACACAGGGGATGGCTGTGGATGTTATGCAGGTGAGAGCGCTCTGTACGTTTTTCAAAAATGTTCTGTGTTGATGGGAAAGGTGTAAACACAAATTTATAAATATTCAAGATGCACATGGTTTATTGTCATGTGCACAAGTTAAAATAATAATAATTAGTAGGAAGTAAAGAGAGGCAGGGAGTCACCGCTCCCAGCTGAGTAATAGTCCAGCTCACAACTCTCAGCTGCTCATTTCCACACTTGGTTTATATATAGAAGGTGTTAGGTCTCTATTCTTTATGCTAAGCTAAGCTAAGCAGCAGAGTGTAGCTTCATGCTGTATTTATTGTTCACACGTGTCAACTGACAACTTTAGCGCTGGTGAGAGAATTTAACAAGAACTTCTTCATCCTGACAGACACATGTACATGCGACTGTCAGAAAAGTGCTTTCTAACCTGTGTCTACAGCTGAAGCTGGTGTGTGTTACCTGAAGTTGATAACTTGTGTGTTTGGTCTGGGCAGAAAATGCTGGATGAAGGTTTGGTGGCTCACGCTTCTGGAGACGCCATGCGCACCTTCGTCTACGGCTTCTACTTCTACAGGATAGTCGGAGAGAAGGATGGTGAACGATTTCAAATACACATGAAGATCACTTTAAATTTACACACTTGTGTTGCATAGTGCAAGCGTGTTGTCATGACAACCTCTGTCCTCTTCAGTCCCAGCTTCCCAGCTTCCCAGCGCAGCAGCTGGGGGCTGGTCCACCGCAGCCCTGGAGGACTTCGCCCTGTTCCAGAGGAAATGGTTTGAGGTGGCTTTCGTGATGGAGGAGCGGCGACACTGCGACCTCCCGGCTTTCCTTCTGCCCTGGCTGCCCAGCCGGCCGGCCTCCTACGCAAGTAGGCACAGCTCGTTCAGCCGCAGCTTTGGAGGACGCAGCCAGGCCGCCGCACTGCTAGGTACACCCAGCCCAATCCTCCCGGCCCAGCCCACACCACAGGCTGATGCAGATCACACTCGGTCTACTTCCAGAGAGAGTCTGGGTCCAGCATTCATGTGTCACCGAGAGCCAGAGGGTGCATTTGTTTTCGGGTTTTTGGTTGTCAGTCAGAAATTCCAATTGGTTCTGTTGCTGATGATATCTATGATATGATGATGTAACCTGGAGACATACTAAGCTCTCTCAAGTGAGCCCTCGCGCTTTAACCCAACACTGATCCACATCCACTGGCTCATTGTTTTCAGTTTGTCCCACATAATCGCAGTCGGTTTGTTTGAATGAAATCATATTTTGCCACCACATAGCCAATAAAATATTTACCAGTCACATTCTCAGTTTGAAATATTTCAAATCAAGCAGCAGCTTGAAGTCAGTGAGCCATGCATGTGCATCACCACAACAGATCTCTGCAGGATCTGCTGTTATCGTCTTTCCTCCTCTTTCACCTCGTGACACAGACACTGGACTCTGCTCTCGTGACGGTGGACTGTAGCTGTGCACCGAACAGCTGGTGGCGTGTTTGTCAGTGTGCCATCCACAGTGACACACGTCTCATGTGGACACATCATTGACTGATGTGTTCCAGTTTTTCCACACGGACTGTCCAGTCGGTGCATGTTGTGTGGTTAGCGTGTAGCTAATGTAGGAGCAGTAGTAGTTGGTGTGCATGCGGTGGTGTTGGTGGCTGTGGTACAGTAGTGGTGCTGTGGTGTGCACTGTCCTCTTTTGTTGCTCTGCTTCTGGCATTTCCCACTCGATGCTTGGCGACAGGAACTGCGTGGCTGCATTTCCTCTATGGCTCAATTCTGACTTCACATCGCAGCTTCTTTGGAAACTTGCTTACATAACTTTCCCAGCGTGCTGTCGAACGCAGGTTCATTTACAGCTGAAGAATAAACATGTAGCTCTAGCAGCAAAGAATCAAATACATATCTTTGTTTTATGATAGATGTTGGCAGTTCCTGGTGCTGATTAACTATTTTTAGAGTTGAACCCTTTTAAGCTTGATTTAGTTCATTAGACAGGGTTAAAAACCCTCAACTCTCACTCCAGTACTCACAGCTTCATGTCTAACATCTGCCCGTCCATCACGTCTCCATCCATGTCTCCTTCTCTCTGCTTCTTTTGCTTTCTGTCTCCCTGTCTCACCCTCCGTGCCTCGGTCTGATCCCCCAGCTGCTACAGTCCCAGAGCAGAAGACCGTCACCCTGGATGTGGACATTAACAACCGCAGCGACCGAACCGAATGGTGCAGCTGTTATTACCACGGAAACTTCTCCCTCAACGCTGCTTTCGAGATCAAGCTACACTGGATGGCCGTCACTGCCGCGGTGCTCTTTGAGATGGTAACGGTCGTCTAGTCCTCAACAATGACAAACATCCTAACATGCTGTAGGACATTCTCAGTGCACCAACACCTGAGCACAGCAAACACTGCTGCTGTTCTAAACAAGGAAACAACGACAGTAACTAGTTTGGTTTGAGTAATGAGGAAGTGTCAGGAAATCCTAGAAGTTTAAAACCAGTTGACAGACTGATCGTAAACACGCAGTGAGATCATCCATAGACAGGCCTACTGAGGAGCATGGACACTGCCCAGTTAATAATTAATAATCCTGCTCATATAGAACTCGTCTCAAAGGTCTGGAGTCATGTGAGAGTGAGGTCTCTGCTGCCAGCTGAAACATATTGATCACTGTGGGGGAATAGTGAAATGCAGTTCTGGATTCGGTCAGGTAGTGTGATATAAAAATCTTTATTAATAAGGGCTAATTTGCCGTCCTCTGCCAGGTTCAGGGATGGCACAGAAAAGCAGCCTCCTGCGGCTTCCTGCTGGTCCCTGTTCTGGAGGTGCCTTTTGCGCTGACATCCTACCTGTACGGAGACCCCCTCAGAGCCCAGCTTTTCATCCCTCTTCACATCCACTGTCTGCTGAAGAACGGCAACGACAACCTGTTTGAAGGTGCAGACGCCGTCTGACTGAGCGCTGTGTTCATGTGTGTCTGCACGCTGCAGTGTAGTGTAGCTCATCGCCGGTTTCCATTCGTCAAACAGGTTTCGAACCAGAGACGTACTGGGACAGGATGCAGCTGTTCCAGGAGGCCATACTGTACAGGTTGTTGCTGTTTTGTGGTTTTGCCTAACGTTAGGTTACCTTTGCAGCTCGATTTGAGCTTCCTTCCACCCATCATTTCTCAGTTCCAGCAGGTAGCTGGATGTAGCTAACTCAAAGAAGCAGCTGCAGTGCGGCTGTAAATCTGTCCACAATTCACAGCTAGAAACTGTGGATTGGGATGAAAACTGTTGTGTAAATGCGTTTCAGCAGGAAACGTTAGTTAAGATCGAGAATTGATAACTGGGCTCTGTCTTCCAGATTCGGCTTCGTCCACGACAAGTTTTATGCTTCTACTTTTAATTTCCCCTCTGAGAACAAGCCCCAGTACATTCACGTAACAGGTTTGTCACATCGAAACATCCAACCACACAAAGTGGACATTGAAGCTTCCATGATTCACGGCTTGTTTCCCTCCAGGCACCGTGTTCCTGCAGCTGCCGTACTCTAAGAGGAAGTTCTCCAGCGGGCAGCAGCGCCGGCGCAGAAACTCCACCACATCCAACAGCCAGGGGCCCTTCGGCACGGAGGAGCGGGTCGGCTACTACTGGGCCTACAACACGATGCTGACCAAAGCCTGGAGGACAGGCGTGCTGGGTGACGAGAGGCTCGCTGACCGCCTGCTCAGGGACTTCACCGACTTTTGTGCCAACAAAGACAATAGACTGCTCCACTTCTGGGACAGCTGCCAGGAGAAAATGAACGCCAGCACTCCCTGACAGGAGGACTGAACACTGGAAGACAGAACGTGTGAAAGTAGCTTCCGTTGTTTTCCCATATTTACATTGTTTGGTTGATTAGGAAGAAAAGGGTTTTTGTTGTGTTCTACAAATGAAACACATGCATTTGAACTTCGTTTTCTTGTTTATGCTCAGCTAACAGGAAATGCACAAACAAGGAACTCTGACACTTTCAGACTTCCTCTCGGTTCTCAACACTCCAGCGGTTGAATTTAGCAGCTGCTAAATGGACCTTTGGACACATGGAGCTTTCAGTCACATCCCAAATAACTCAAATCCTATTAACTACATGGTGCCTGATATACGTTTTCCCTTTTTCAGTGTTGAGTGAGAATTCTCTTATCGTTTATAGTGCACTCAAAGTATCCCACAACACACCTGGTATGTGAAGGCCAACACACAGCAGCAGTTCAAGCTGAACATTTAGAAAACTGCTGGGCTTAACAGTGTTTAATGTATAGTGTACGGAATCATTTCAGCCCGGCCCAGAGCAGCAAAATGTCTTTGGCAGAGCATGAGATGAACCAGTCTCCATCTGTACACAACTGAAAGTGAACACAGTCAAACATCCCTCCACAGCATGATTCCCTTGTATGATATTCACATATATAAATATACAAACTAGTTTGATCCCTTTAAAATCTTGGTATAGCAAATTCTGCTGATTAAAATGGTTTGGTCTGATTCTGAAGAGGTAAGACTATGTACAATGATTAAAACAGAGAAACACACTAATTGTTTCATGGGTGAAAACAAAAACAGATGAGAGTCTTTGTCTAAATGATGCACAAGTTGTTGCCGTACTGTAACCCACTACATGATTTAAATGTACTTCAGCAGCTATTCAACAGTGTCCAAAGTGGCGTTGGTCCAGTGAGACTGTTTAGTGACTCAGCAGTCTGTCACAGCTCACAAACGTTTGTCATGTGCACGCTGCAGCAAATCCCTCATCAGTTCAGTTAGTTTGATGGTCCACGGGTGGTAAACGTGGTGGTTATGGTTTGTTATGTGGCAAAATGTAGTGGAACGGCCCTTTAATCAACCAAATACAGTGCTGCTTCTTCTTTGGAGTTTCTGAGCGGATTCACTTCACCTCAGACTGTGTTTTTCCCTCTGCCGTGCGTCATCAGACGCTGTGGACCAGCAGGATGACTGTTCCCTTTGCCCTGTGGGGGATCCAGTTAAGGCGAGTCCAGTGTGTTCCCTTTGTACCACCCTGCTCTAAAATAACTAAAACTTGAACTAGCTGCTTGGCTCTTTGTGGCTTCAGCTGAAAAACAGCCATTGAAAGCATTCTTTGTAAAACATGTATGTGGGAACGCGTATTTAAATAATGACAGGAATGTCAGTGGTGCAAAATGCTACACGGGGCGTAGAGCGGCCATCGATCTGACATCCTGAGCTGTAGCACTGGAACCTGTATTAGCAGATGACAGGTGACCACTGAGCCTGTCAGTGTCAGCGGGAACCTAAAACCAACCTCCTTCTCATTTCCTAGTTAGTGTGTTTCCCTGAATCTTAATTAGAATCAAAAGCAACAGTTCATCTTGTCCAGATGAGACTTCTTCAGAAGTTAGGGGGTTTCAGTCAGTACTTCCCCTAACAGAGTGTCAGGAATGCAGGGGAGGAGTTGCTAGTTAACTCTGGATGCATCAGCAGAGACTTGCAAACCACCTACATGTAGACACAAGAGAGGGAGAAGGAAGGAAGTCATACACACAGTAGGCAAGGACAGAAAGGAACATGCTGAAAACTGTAGCTGCATGACTCACGTGGTCTGATCCTGATTGGCCAGATGAGGATGGAGCACAGGGCCAAGGCTGCGACAAAGGCCACGCCTCCCGTCACTATGACCATGATGTAATGATAGAACCACACGCAGGCCGGACAACACACAACAGTGCTGAGAGAGAGAGAGAGAGCTCCTTCAAAATAACACTCCTCATACATGCAGCTGTATAAAGGACACTGCTGCACGCTTTGTTATTTTAGTGATGTTACACAGGGTACTCTGTACTACAATGTTCAACATTGCAGTAAACCTGCACAAACTACTAGGTGAGTTGTGTAAAATGTATTCGCTAAGAAAACAAACAAGAAGCACTGAATTTGTTAATACTTTTTCATTTTTTAAATCTGCCAAAGCCAACCAGGAAGTAAGTCTACCTCTAGCTACCTGTTTATTGTGGACACCAGCTGATCTAATGATAAAAAAGTGTGTGTGTGTGTACACTAACTGGCAGGGATGCATTGCTTGGATGATCATCACAGCCACTCCATTAGCCAGTTTGTCAGTGAAACTCATGGCTCCATAAACAAATGCTCCACTTTGCTGCAGAAAAAGACGAGCAGATGGAAACGGACAGTGAGCGCTCAGTGAGATCCCACCTGTTTCACTCTCTCTCTCACACACACACACTCACCTTACCGTCTGATCGCCAATGAGCTCGGCAGTCATGGACAGGGATATGACCAAGATAGTGGCTGACCCCGCCCCCAGCAGCACAGCTGCTCCGTACACGTTCGCGCCCATCGTCTTGTCCAGCAGTACCCAGTAGGAGAAGGCCATGATCAGCAGCAGACCCACAAAGTAGGTGAGCTGGACATCCGAGCAGAGGAAATACACACTCAGAGTGAGACTGTAGTCTATACTGAATACTTCCCCTCTCTGTTAATTACAGCTCAGAGAAATGAGCTTCTACTTACACTCTTCCCAATCCGTTTAGTGACTGGCTTCATGATGAAGGAGGACAGGAAGCCACTGACGTACATCACTAGTGGGATTGTTGCTATGAAGTTCTGTTGGAGGAGCAACGTCAGGAAGGCGAAACGTTTGATGTGGAATATTAAATATTTGGTAGAAGTTCAGTGTTACCTTTGGCAGCATCAGGGTGTTGATGAGATACATGGAGATGTAGGTCTGAGACAAATTGACTATTAACCTGGTGGACATGTAGAGTAAGGCCACCTGCACAGAGACACGGTGAAAACACACAGTGTGGAAACTGCTGCGCTTAACGTGAAGACATGACAAGATGTTCCTACCTGGTAGAACGACGGCTGCTGTAGCCAACATTTCCACTGGAGAAGAGATGAGGAGGGGCGTGGAAGCAGGGGCCTCCGCTCCTCCTCTTCTTCATCATCACCCACCCTCTTACTCGCCCTCCCTGCCTCCTCTTCCGCCTCCCCTTCTGATCCAGGCCTCCTCTCTGTGGTTCCCACGTGAAAAAAGATGGAGAAGAGAGCACCGATGCCGAGCACAATCAAGGCCAGGTTCTGTAATCAGACAACAGCTTGTTATTCCTCAAATATCACTGCAGATATACTGCTTTTAAAATTGAACAGCCATAAACGGGCTTATCTGGACTTGTTATGGGAATATTTGAGTGTGTGGAGCAGCAAGACATAAATGTACACGCATCAGTGTGAGTGGGACATCACGGTGCACAACTGAGCATCAGGACAACTACATAAGAGCGCCGCACGGGTCCTAAACTTCATTAAACAGCACCTAGAACACTGGTGAAGTGCTGCTCAAACTCTTCTGAACAAGTGAATCTAAGTATGATGGGTTCACGTGAGTCCCCATGCCCGGAATCAGGCATGGTGGAGCTAATCTGCTTTAGTAGCCATAAAGTGGGAGACTGTTGCTCCATTATGCAGCAGCATGTGGACGGCATCTGGAACGATTTAGTGAAGAAGAAGTCAGCTGGTGGTCACTGGATCTTAATCCCACTGAGCTGCTGTGGGAGCAGCGTGGTACCATAAGTAGTTGTTGCTGTGAAAATCTCTTCACATTACAACTAACTGAAATAGAAAGAGAACTTTTCTGTGTTTGAATTCAAATGTTTTTAACATAATCAGTGACAGTGTGAAAGGTCAACTTCTGAATGCTAGTTTATGCTAGTGGTGCAGAGTTTTCTTTGGGTTCTTTCACTTCCCTTATGCAGTGCGAATGCAACCGGTTGATCAAATGTAAACCAACACCGTCAGTTAAGTAAAACATTCAGCCAAAACAGTCATATGGAATTTATGCAACTTGTTGCCACAAGTTCCACATGAGGAACTTATATGTAGAAGAAGCAGGGGGCGTGGCACTGTCCTCTCAGAGTCACCCCTCATTAGCTCCTTCTGCTGTTCATTACAGCTGCTCCTCACCCTGAACACAGGGATATCTGCTGGTCCCAGTGAGTCGCCGAGCGGGTCTTCGTCCACGCTGGCCTGTGTGTGGAACAGCAGGTAGGCCACTGCGTACACTGTGATGTTTGCGATGACTGTGAATGCGTACCTGCAAACACAGAGCAGAGAAGCTTCTTCAGGACCAGCAGAACGATTGTGTGTGTGTGTGTGTGTGTGTGTGTGTGTGTGTGCGTAAGGAGCATACCTGTACGCAGTGAGTTCCACTTTACCATGCTCGCAGCTGACCAGCTCTGGAATGAGAGACAGGTGGGAGATCTGCGTGGCCGCCCAGCCGAACTGAAAGATGATGATGAATGGGACAAAGTAGGTCAGACTGGCCCACTGGGGGGTGAGGGGGTCACAGCGCAGACACTGGTTGAAGATAAAGGCAAAGGACAGCATGACGCTCAGTGTACCTGGAAAACACACAGAAGCAAACAGACCAAAAACATGACGTTTGCTTCAATGCTTATAGACTGTACAGATATGTCAACTACACACATGTGACATAAAAAGCATTAATAACTTCTCTTGTCAAGTCATTCAACAATGGAGGACGCGTTGCCTGCAGACTACTCGGTGAGTTTGAGAGCTGTTCGAATTAAAGGGAGAGTGTGTGTACAGCAGCCGCTTTTATTTCTATTAAACCATGATATTCCTAGAAACCGTGTGTTGTATGTGAGGAGCGTAAGCACTGACACATTGTGCCGGATGAACTTTTACCACCAGCAGCGTGTAGAACATTCACAGACTACTGCTCCTTTTACAAGTTCCCCGTTATGTGACATGGCGTATGTGCACCATCACTGCAGACAGGACAGCTGTAAAATGAACGCGTTCACCATGTGAGAGGCTGTAAATCATTCCTGAAACTCGTGGGTCTGCCTGGCTCACCAACTAAATGCCAGCTCTTCCTCTTGCCGTAGTTTCCACAGCCGGGGGTCCTGTCAGACTCGTATCCGATGAGAGGGGTGCTCAGAGCATCAGCTACCTGCCCCACCAGCAGCAGTATACCTGCCCCACAGAGACACACAAGAAAGATGCGTTCAAGGCGCCACCTGTATGAAATCACAGCATCATATTCCCTCGCGCACACACTGACCTGCGTTCGTGTTGCGGAAGCCCAGCACCGAGTGGTAGAACACCAGCAGGTACGTGAACCACATGGACGCGCACAGGTCGTTGAGGAAGTGTCCCACTGCATAGCTGACCTTCCTGAGGAGCGACAGAGAGCCGTCTGCGTCCGACATCACGGCTTCAAAACGCTGTTCACGTACAGAGGAGCTGGAAAAAGCTGAACGACGAGGCGTCAGTTCTCGGTTCCTCTTTGTTCGTTGCTTCTTTCCATGGGTTTGGGTTATGGCGATGTGTGCCCGTACAGTCAGTTACAGGTTGCTCCTACAGCAGGCACGGAAGCGTTTCCTCTTTGGGACCAGGTGACAGTGGAGGACTGTGTTAAAGTCAGGAGCATCAGAACCAAAACTGAAACACACACGCAGACGGACAATTGGCGCGTTGCATCGTCGCTTTATAGGCAGGAACCGCTTCCTCCAGAGGGTATTCTTCACGCCTTTCTCTCGACGGCGGCAGAGTTTAATGTTACACCCGCCCTGTTGCGGAAAACCTACAGCTCCATTGTAAACATTTAGGTCATCGGCAACAACCTTACCTGCCCCATGTCGCACAGCTACCTACAGATGTAAACAACGCAAGACCGGCGATGGTGACGTGCGCATAAAAGCCCGAGGAAAAGAACCAATAGGAAGATCCGTAAGCTCCTGTCAGCCAATAACGAGAGCCTCGCGGACGGAAGCTATCACGTGACGGCAGGCTGGCTGCCAAAGATCGTGTATGTAACAAGCAAAAACTCAAACTCATCCAACGTTGCACATTTCACCAATAACGTAACACATTTACTAACTTACGTGACACTATTATCACAATAACTGTCATAAATCTGTTACTGCAGCTTGTATATGCCGAGAAGAGCAAAGATTCACATTCTATGATCATTTTAAATTGCTTTCATTTCAACACATCCCTGATCTATTCAAGTCAATTGGAGGTAAAGAGGCACTTCATCGAGAAACCGCGCCTCAAATATTAGAAATTCACTTATTTTTGTAGAAGGAACAACCTGGTCGAAACTAGGTTTTCAAAAGGTACACTGCACACAAGTGTTAACGTCCAGGAATATGTCGGTGAGAGAAATCGCATCACTCCTGCCTCTCACCCTCCTCTAAAGCGCGAGGAGAGATGGGTTGCCAGGTTTTTTAATTTGCAACTTCTTCCTTATGAAGAGGACGTCAGGAACATCAACATCGTCCACATTTCCGTAGCAAATAACTGGAATAAAGGTACTAAATGAGTAATATGTAAACATTTCAGTGCACAGAAGACTCCTCTACAAAGTTTACAAGTGATTGACTCTCGGGAGCCACTAAAGCAGCTGATGACGTCATCTAGCACCACCATCAGATGTATTTAGTGTAGTTTAGTGTATATCCTGAACAACACAAGCATGGTAACCCTGTGAGAGACCTTTCCACTTCATTGATTTCACTTGACCTGATAGGATTATAGGACTCATCAATCAACAGAAAACTGATTATATTGAGAATAAGTTTTAAGTATTTTGCAATCATGTAATAGCAAAAACAACTAATCACTCAATCATGAGAACAATGGGCAGACAATACAGTGATGGAAAGTGGTACCTGCAGTCTTTTTATGAACATTAACCTTGTTGCCGTCCCTTCTGTCCAGTCAAAACAACACCAACAAAACATGCCCCTGCAAACATACTGTTTGCAGAGGCATTAGTTCCTTAAATAAAGATCAGTTTTTATTTTGTTTGGTTGGTTGGTTTTTAATGGCATTATCTGACTTTCCATCCTCCAACTCAGAAAACAAGAAGAAAAAAAACAAAACAGAAAATTAAAAATACAAGTTATTGGGAAAAAATGACATTCGGAGGAGCACACTAGAAGCTACAAAACACAAACTTTCTCAACAACTCAAAAGAAGACAGGAAAAACACTGGCTTCAAATTGCAGACAGTCCTTAAAACAATAGGAAAAAAGTATAGTTTTTATAAACATCTCTTTTAAACGTTTGATTCTGGTGGTTGTGAGGCTTTCCTCTGAGGGTGAACGTGTCTGTGAAGTACACCAGGCTTGATCTTTGCAGGAAAATAGATCAAGCTTCTGGCCGTGTACTTTCTCTGACCCTAAGGAATAAAAACTTTTTAGACTATGTGTGAGAGCTGCACGTCTCCGTCATAAAGTCCCTTTACAAAAGGCTCAAGAGACTGTGCAGCGTGTTCATGTGTGTTCTGTGTGCACGTGTGGCCCAACAGTTTCACTGCATCCCGTCCTTTTGTTGTCCTTTCTTCTGTGTCCTCTCTGATGAATATGCTAAACAGTCTCCTCTGAACCAGTCAGTGAGGAAGAAAAAATAAAAACAAGCCAAAAAATAGTCAATAAGGAGCCAGTCTGCCAGGAAACCAATTAAATCCAGTCTATGAGCCAATCCGCATGTCCATCACAGACTCACCACAGATTGTGTTCAGTTCTGCTTGTGACCATAGATACATCACAAATCCAGCTCTGGTGCAACTAGACCACGTTTAAATCTCTGAGGTGGAACGGCAAACATGTTACTGTCTGCTCAGTCCAGAGCAGAACAGACCAGAAGATCAGCTTAGCAAACGAATCGTGCTGCTCGGCGGTCCAGCCAGTCCAGCCAACCCAAGGCAGACCACATGACTGCAAACAGCAGAGGAGGAGGAGGAGGAGGAGGAGGAGGAGGAGGAGGAGGAGGAGGGGGTTTGACCGAGAGGAGAGAGAGTTAAATGAAGAGGACTAGAGAAAGAAAGAGTGAGAGAAAGAAAAAGAGACAGTTAGAAAAGGAGAGCAGCTCATCTCTTGTTTTCATTTGTGTCTCTGGAGCACTTTCCTCTTCCTCCTCTTGAAGAAACAACAGCACCTGCAGTACACACAGAGGCACACAACACATCTGTAACAACTGCACAACATTCAGTCTGCACACATAATATCCGCAGTCTGTGGTGACACTGTATGTGAAAAAACATCTCCTGCTCCCTGAACCCATCTTTCATACGGCTCGATGAATCCTGGCATCGTTATGTTGGAACATGTCCCAGCAATCAGGGAAAATGACCATATCTTAGTTTATTAATCGTGTCCAGAGACGCCCACCCCTACTTTTTCAACAGTTATCCAGTTTCCCAATATGCAAAAAGCTATTTTACACTTCAAATAATATTCCAGAAATCCTGTGATGTACTACTGTAACATAAATGTATAATAATGTAGGAATCCAATCTAACTTGTTGTCATGTTAAGTGACCCCTATAAAAACAGAAGTCTAAAGAAATGATGAAGCCACACACAGTCTGGGCACTGCATTCATTAGCACATGCACGTGTCCTTACTTGGCATCATCAGCCACCTCCACCTCTGCATTAGCTGTGATCGGTGCGTTGGAGTGTCCTGCAGTGGGGTCATCTGTGTTCAGCTCCCCATTGGTGGAACTCATCACCTTTACGAGAGGAATGGAAGAGAGACGGATGAGTACAGATAGACTGATGTTAGCTTAGTGGGATGTTTAACAGAAACAAAAGAGGTCCACAATAAGGCAAACAAAATGTTTTCATGTTATTTTGTTGGGTTCTGTATATTGTGGAATAAACTGAGGCTTATCACTGTTCAGGATAAGCTAGTTAAACGTCCAAAAACTGATGGAACCAACTTGATGTGGACGTGGTCTCAAATGTCCGTAGGAGCTTTTTTGTTGCTATGCAAAACAGCGGTGCCTCTGCTCACTAGCTGACTAGGTTTTTGCTGCTTTGTTGACAAGCAGTGACATCGTCTGATTACATTTCCATTATTTCAGTGCTTGTGTCGTAATTCAATCTGATTTAACCACATTTCTGTGCAGAGGTTCAAGCTACATCATCTCTCTAAGACACTTGTCTGCTCCTAAATGCCTTTCAGCCACCTGCCAGGGGGGGAGTGGGGGGCGGGGGACTTCCTTAAAAACACAGTGTGATTAAAGAGAAACTTGTGTTACCAATGCTACTTTACTATCACTAGCACTCACAGTGACTGTCTTATGTCTAGCTGTAAACAATGTTCTTTTAATATTGCTGATGTATAAATCAGCAGAAGATGTCAGTGTGAGCATGTCAGCATCACAAACTGCTCTTCAAATTTGTGTTTGTCTCTTACTGTTAATGTCCCTGTGGACAGCAGAGACACTGCTGTTCTAAAAAAAACCCTCCAAGATAACATGGCGTTATTAAAAACCTTTTCAGAGCATACACAGAAATCAGATTTGGTCTAAAATGACTACTCCCACTAAAAATCCTGAGATACTGAATGTAAATATGAATGATTCTCATACAACACTAGGATGTGCAGTAAACAGCCTCACTTGAAAAACATGAAACATGAAAACTAGCTTCTTCTACCTTGGCAGCTCACAAATAACAGCTGACATTGTGTGGTCTCTAAAATCTGTCCTCCGTCTACAGAGAAATGAGCAGAACTAATGTTGGAATGTATTTATGATATCCCCGTGTAAGGGGGGATTCTGGGGATGCGAGGAAACTTGAAGTCAGCCCTGCTGCAGAGACAGAGAAGGTCATGCAGGCAGACAGACAGGCAGGCAGCGAGATAGACAGGGAGCCAGCAGAGCTAACTCTTCCTCTCAGTACCTGGACAGACCCGCCCAGCCTATCAGCAGTGAGATGGGAGCCCAGCAGCTCTCGATTGGTCACTGGAGTCGGCTGGGACTCGCTGCCTTTCCCTTCTGGAGACTAGAGGAGACGGGAAACCGATCGCGGGAGAAAACGGGAAGGGAAGAGGTAAAGGAGGGAAAAGGTGAAGAGGAGTGGTGAGATGAAAGAAAGAAGGAGGGATACCAGTAAGAGGAAAATAGAAAATAATAGGGGAAGGAAGAGGCGGGAAGACAAGCAGACAGCGGAGAGGAGCAGCGGCGTAAAGAACAGTGTGGTTCAGAGAGCAAAGAATGAGGAAAGAGTGAAAAAAAGAAAAGAAATCGTGAGTTCAGAGTCAGTATTTGGTGAAAGAGCAACAGGAGGGTGAACACTCAAGTACAAGTGAGTCCAGTACAGAGTGCGCATGTGTGAAAGCTCCATGCAAACACGGGAGGAGGTGCTGTGTTTTCTTTATTCCTCGACTTAACCTGCTACAGTGGAAGCTAACTATGTAAACTAAGTGTATTTTTGGGATGTTGTCGTGCAATATTGAGGGACAGTCACAAGGAAGAACCATTTGTTTCCTTATGTAAACTGAAATGTAAGAAATACAGAGGTAAACTCTGAGCAAACTGTTTGCTAAGCTGAACAGAATACTGTGCAGACAGCAGGGGGTTGTCATGCTGCACATACAAAACGTAAAGATGGAGATCAGGTGTAAACAGAGCTCACACACGAGCCTCGTGTCACTTAGGTACCAGCTGTGAAGTGTGTTGAATAACTTTACCTGCACTAAACAAATCACTATCATTTCATCCATTTCAATTCTAAGGGTAGGGTTAGGGCTGTCCTTTATCAGTGTTAGAGTTGAAGCAGTGCTGGGCGGTAAAGCAGTTCTGGTTGTAATGTCCTGTACAGTATGAACTTATATCAACAGGCAGGAAGCTGAACAGTTTAGTGTGGGGAGGATCCTGTTGTCTGTGCTTCTTTAACAGGACAAAACATAAAGGTACACAGCAATTTGTGACATAATTTGTAAGACTACTAATTTTATGTTACGGAATTACAAAACCAAATGGCATGCTGGGTAATCTGGCTAGCTAGCTAGCATAAGTGTTAACATGTGGAGGAGACCAGGCTACGTCATAATGGTAGAATAATGAATAGAAAACAGATGGGGAAGAAGAAAATGAGACTGAAGATGCCTGATACTTGAAACCTTGCCTGACAACAGATTGTGCATAAACTTCAATCGTGTTGCTTGACAGACCTATAGAAACCTTCAGACTTGCATTAAAAAATGGCATTGGGATAAATTCCTGGCAGAATGTTGAATGGAATGAGAATGAAACTGAAAGGCAAATTACCAGGAGTGACTGCCTGGGTGTAGCTACTCTGTCAACATGTGGCACTAAAACTGTAAACTGCAGATTAATGCAACTGAGGTAGTGCACGAATGTAAAACTGTAGCCTGTGAACTGCTAATGCTAAAACCCTCGGTTCAGACTGCATCAGTGCTACTGGTCCTTTTGTTGGCATCTTTAGCTCTGACCAACAGAAGTAAACCAGAAATGGTCAAGGTTGGAGGAGACAGAACAACAGTTTGGAGCTGGAATATATTCCAGATATTCCATCTAGTAAAACATGTATGGCAACATGAACATGAAGCTGGAATGTGTTTACCTGGTTTTTGGCCTGTGCTGCCTTCTCCCTGTTGCTTGTTTGAAGTGGAGTTTCACTGGCCACTGGACCAATATGAGTGGGCTAATCACACAGAGAGGTGAGGTCAATGTGGGATAAAGAAAGAAAATATACATATGTCTGTTACATAACGTTTGCTTGTGTGGGCTCTATGTCCTAGACTGCTGTACTAAGAGACGCTACGCTAAAGAACAGCCTGCACACTCTTTAAGAAACAATATGTCAGACAGACATCTAAAGTGGGACTGCAGTCCCCCCCCCCACACACACACACTAACCAGTGTCTTTCCAGTCCAGTCATACTGGTAATCGAATATGTATCCGTTTCTGTCAAAGAGGTCTGTGAAGAGTTTCCTCAGATAGTCGTAGTCCGGCTTCTCAAAGAAGTCCAGCCGACGCACGTACCGCAGGTAGGTGGCCATCTCTTCTGTTACATACACACAGGCACCAGACAGACATTCCACACACACACGCACAGACACACAGAACCCATTACAATAATGCATTGGGTGTATGACAACTGCACACAAACAAAGCAAGTGTGTGTGTACAAACCTGGGAAGCTCTCACAGAGGACTTCTATCGGCGTGTCTCTCTTTGTGTCTCCTATCTTCTGATAACGTTCTTTCAGAGTGTCAGCCTAACAAGAAGAGACAAACCGAGGGATATATTCACGGCTGACAACAGATGGACCAAAAGCAATGACAAATGAGGGCAGGACTGAAAAAACAAACTACTGATTCTCCACCTTGAGTCCCTGCCAGGGTAGGCTGCCTCGCAGGAAGTACATAAACATGTGGCCTAGTGCTTCTAGGTCATCCCGCCTGCTTTGCTCTGAAATAACAGAACAACAACAAGAAAAGCTTCATTTGCTGGACAGCATCACTGGTGTCGAATTTAACACCTTTGATGTGCCAAGAACATAAATGC
This sequence comes from Microctenopoma stevenorrisi, assembly GCA_032270685.1. Lineage (NCBI taxonomy): Eukaryota > Metazoa > Chordata > Actinopteri > Anabantiformes > Anabantidae > Microctenopoma > Microctenopoma stevenorrisi. Next base: position 557,422 of record JAUMTR010000009.1, read on the forward strand.
TGTGCTTCAACACGCAGTCTGGTGCTTCCAACACAACTGTGGGAAGAAAAGAGCTACACTGTGTTCATTCCTTTATGGTTTTTTAATAGACAGCACTATTGATTTGGCAAAGATGCAAGCTGTGCTGTCAGGACTGAGGTTAAAGCCAAATCACCTATTTCAACGAGACTGCTGAACTACAGCACAAACTGAAGGAAAACCTGGTTAACCATGGTGTCACTTTAGATGCTGCTAGCGAGCAGGTCACCTTTCCCCAGATGCGTATTGATGCTCATATATCTAGCAGTTCCAGTCAGGCTCTTGTGTTCTCTGTACGGGATGTGTTTCTTGGTCTCTGGGTCGATGTATTCTTTTGCCAGACCAAAGTCTATGATGTGGATGGTGTGTTGCCGTTTGGTGCCCGGTCGTCCCACCAGGAAGTTCTCAGGCTTCACGTCTCGATAGATCAAGCTTCTTGTGTGGACAAACTCCATACGAGTTATCTGCAGAGAAAACAACACATTGAAAACAATGGCCATCAAGGTCCTGTAAAATAAAACAATGCAATTAAATGTGGTGGAAAAATGTTCTGTGTGTTTTACCAGCTGAATGGCTATCATGAGTACAGTCTTTAAAGAGAAGGTCCGGTCACAGAGGTCAAAGAGATCTTCTAGGCTTGGTCCCAAAAGCTCCAAAACCATAGCATTATATTTACCACACGGTCCAAAGTAAAACACCTGCGGAACACCCTCTGGATGGACAGACAGACAGACAAATATAGCTACATTAATGTATAAACATTATCATCACTCCTGCTGTTTCCACAGGCAAAGGAGCAGCTTTGTGCGCTAGCACCAGGTTTGTGTTGGTGGAAAATGAGTAACTGAGGGAAAAGTGGGGTACTCTGGTGTGTTACAGACAGTTCACAGTTTCAGAGACTATTATCACATGGTTTACACTCTCACGGTGACAGACAGGACACAGCAGCTCCTACCTGAACTTCCCAGCTGTTTGTAGAAGCGATATTCTAGGTGGAGCTGTGGTGCCCGCGATTTGATTGGCTCCTGCAATAGAGGAATATATCTGAGAGTGAGTCATAGAATAATAATAAAATAATTCTGACAACATGGTTTACATACAGCATATGAAAATTCCAGTACCACGTTACGTTACTTTGTTCTGAAGTATTGTTCAATGATTGTCATCAAGCGTGTGTGAATGGATTTTTACCAGTTTGATAGCCACGTATTCATTGGTGTACAGGTTTTTTCCAAGCCGCAGCTCTCCAAAGTTCCCACAGCCAATCTTCTTTCCAACACGGAAGTTTGGCCCGACCATCAGAACCCCGGAATTAGAGCCAGCACTCCGCCCACTATGTCCTGATCGACTGCCTGTCTTACCAGACATCCTCTTCCCCTCCTCTGTCTCCACCTTTCCTCCACCACCTCCCCCTCCCCCTCCACCGCCTCCACCCCCTACCCCTCGCTTGTCAAAGTCCATCAGTTTGTGGTAGCCTGGTCTCTCCACGGTTAAGCCGATTCCATGCAACTAAACAACCACCAAAACAAGTGCCTGGCGGCGTGACCGTCAGCCTTTAGGATGCTCCACACAAAGCCACTGATTACACTAGACTGTGGGCTTGACTTTAAAGGGCTCGTGCTGTGGAAAATAAAGCTCAGCTGGGACAGGTTTAAGATGAATTCAAAAAAAGAAGTGGATGTCAAAAAGAACAGGAGCTTAGCTCGGCTGTGCTGAAGAGTGCTGCACGTGATGACTGATGAGTGAAAGATGGAGCAAAAAGTGACGGCTGGGTGAGCGGATCAATGACTGAATGAGAGATGATGAAAAGGGGGTCACCACTACCAACGAGTTCATACCCCCTTGTAGGGGCCAGAGATGGTGACTGAGGGCTGACACCATAGACAGCTAGCCATATGCTAACATGCTATAGAAGGTGCTGGGAAGCTACACGAGCTCTAGGCTCAGACATACCAGACCATGAAACTGTTTTTAAATTGTGGCTTCAGAGTTTGCCCTGTTTTACATCTGATATTTGGTTATAAACAAGCACTTTAGGTGTATAATTTACTGCCATAGATCTTGGTTACTTGGTTTTACTGTGTGTGTTCCTGTAACTACTAGAACTGTGGATCTCTACACTGCCACACAGATTCTGATTACTCTGTCAAACAACTGCTTGGTCCTAAGGGAAACCAGACGAAATTGTGGCCCATGGGTGTGAGGAAAGCCACTACGTACTGAGATGTCAATGTCCCACCTGAAAGACAGAGAGAAAAAATATTCACACAATTCACAATCTCAACCATTTTATCATTACATCCAGCACAGCACATTTAGACTAGGTTTTCCTAAACCTTTGAGCGCTGTTGCCCCAGAGACTGATCTAACTGAGTCGGTCACTAAAATGTGTTTTATATGATGCTCAATGCCTGACCAATGACGTACTGGTGCAATCATACTGCATTTGAAGACAAAATCAACTCACTGCATTTTATCTTTCTACCAGAAGAAAGATTTAGATGTCCTCTTCTAATAATACCATTCATCCAGGCTACTCCCATTCCTTACTCTTCTTCTCCATTTCCTGCTGCAGTCTATTCTTTCTTTTCCAGCCAATCTATCTTCACCTCCGCTCCTCTCAAAGCCCATTTCCTTTGGGCCTTCTGTTTGTTTTCCTGTGTGTTGTGCTATAACAGGCTGGTTACTGATTTCATGTTGTATTTGAGCAGTGTATCCCTTTCTTCCTTACACATCTACTCAGGCTTCATCAGTCTGATTGAGAAGTATCCTTAGGACCGCCAATACTAAAATGATCAATTTTTAGACCTTATCACCTATTACGTCTAGGACACAATTTGCTCTAAATAGGAAGTCGTACAGTTTCTTTAATGAAACAACAGGATACAGATAATGCACATACACCAAATACGGATCACTCTAGTTTTGCAAAGCAGAACTATCTGTGAAATCATAGTTGACCACCAGGAAGAGACTGCTGTTTTTACCAGGAATAACATCACCACTGGGCAGCATGGATGTTTTTTATTGTGTTTGCTAAATCTCTGAAAAGGCTACATAAAAATATCTCTAGCTTGGTCACTCTAATCTCTGATTATGTGGGACACAAATTACAACACAGAGCTCATAATGCAGCACTTATTTTTACTAAAGGTTCCCCACTGTGTGATAAAAACTTAATCTACCATGCAGCAGCGCTGATTGCCTGAGAACCTGGATTGGTATTTCTGTTCAAACCCTGGTCAGAGCCGAGTTCACCAGGAGGGAATTTGGTTGCTCAGAACTTGAATAGTTATAAAATCAGATTCCATAATACCAAAGAATCTGTCCCAACTCACTTTAGAACTTAACTTAATTACATATGTGTAGCACGGCACCCGCAACCCCCCTGCAACGGAGGTCTGCCTCTGTCAGACTAAGCTACAGCAGCAAAAATCAATGCTGCTGTACAGGCCATATATAAGAAAGGGTAAGGCCTGCACAAACCGAGAGGCACCATCACTCCCACACACTACTTTGACTTCAGCTACAGAAAGAGTTTGCAGATCTTTTATAAATCCAATCTAAAAGACTGAAGCCTTCACTCAAATGCTTTGCTAAAAATCACAAGCAGTCACTATTTTGTTTTTTGGAACAGAGGTGAAACATCTGAGATGCAATTGTGATGTGTTGGTGTTTAGTTCGATTGTAATGAGTGCAGCAGATCTCACACTCTGGAGGGAGCCACCATTCAATCTTATAACTGAACACCAAGTGCTAACCGACGTTTGAGTTAACGTTAGGTGATGCAGTCAATTAGCTTGGTTTAGGCCACAGTCATGAGTGTTTGGCCTCAATGTAGCTTGACAATGTTAGCTTCATTAAAACAATTTTGTACTAGTACTATCTTTGACTTCAACTTCAGAAAGACTTACTCAAATCAAAAAGACTGAGGTCATCACTAAAACTCTACTTGCTGCAACAAAACTGTGCATTTAACAGTTGGACCTTTATGATGCTTCTGCTTATGCCTTCACATCTTTAGACAAATCCTAGGGACAATTTATTACAATTTATTAAGTTTGACTTTAGCCACTGCAAGAGTTATAAGGTTAATTTGGCATTCTGTTAATATGAAAAAGCCACTGGCCTCCCCAAGCATCTAAAACTTGACTTCACTGTAAGGCGCTGAAATCTGATGCCACTATCACACAGTAAGACATTGTCTACAAGTTTTTTGTTGTTGTCTGACAACAGCAAATAAAGTTTAGTAGTGTAATTATTCCCACTAGCACACATACAACCTGACGCCCAATAGAATCCACTACACATCATGCCACAGGCTACAAACATGACCTTGATAACGAGATAACTGGGACAACTGATTCTACATGTACTCCACAGGAACAGATAAAAATCTAGTCAGATCATTCCCACCAGTGATAAATTCATCTTTTGCTCATTAAATCAAAATGTCAATCAAAATTTACAGCACATAAAAAAAATCACAATTCAGTTTGAATATACAATTGAGACCAAAACCCTTAACCCACCCCGAATATATGTGATTTTCATGTAAACCTGGAAGCAATAAGAACATCTGGGGATTTAGAAACAAAATGTTTGGACAGATTTAAGATGCTGTAAGCTGAATCTGTAGCACTGACAAGTATTTTGTGCAAAAGGTCGGACGTGTTCAAGTTTAATTCCTTCTACTGAAGCATGTGTTTGTGTTCTTGTAGATGTTTGGACCTCAATGTCCAAACAAGCTACTTTTGTGTGAAATCTTGTGTGCGCTGACTCATGAAACACAGAACATCCCCTTTAGCCACCTTACAACAATATGTAAGCACTGCTTACTAATAAAAACTTCCTCTGTACTTCCTGACTGATGAAGTAAAAACAAAAGGCTTGGCTTTACATCAGTTACCACCACCAGCTGCTCTTTACATTGCTGGCCAAAATCAAAGATCTCTGCAATGGTCCTTCAAGAAATGCCCACATTTATATCTGTAATCACTGACAGTTTATCTTCACCGCCTTTAGTTAATTCTGACATTATACTCAGGATTTAATCGTTAAATTCTGTATTAATGCACATGTGTAACCTGTCCAACATTAGTATTTACTCACAGTGGTATGTATGATGTGAAAATGTTTAATTTCATTGACACGGGTTGTTGTTTAAGAGGTACCTAACAGGGCAACTTACTACTGGGTGCATGCAGCAGTAAACCCACAGTGAACCAAAGACCTTAGCCTAATAATCAGTTAGATCTTTTCAAGCGACTTTTGGCAGAGAGCTAAATGATTTCGACTGCTTGATATATTTTAGAGGAAATGCAGTACATCTAGCTGTACCAACACTGCCTGGTCTCACACGATTAACTCAGTTGGAAGCACCTTTTACTCAACTCTCAATATGACTTTGAGTGAATACTTCAAAGCCATCTTCAGAGAGTGTTGACCACGATTTTATTACAATTCGCACTGTCACTAGTTCAGTTTTTGGACCAGTAATTTGTGAGGCGATTGTGGGGTGTTCGTGTCTGCGAATGTGGCTAGGGTGAACTTGTACGACTGCAGCAGATCTCACACTCTGGAAGTAGCCACCGTTCAATCGGATAACTGTACGCTTCCTGACGTTTGCTGGTAGTCTAATTTGAGAAATCTTACTATTTGGCGTTAACATTATTGGACACCAAGCTAACGCTAGGTAACGCAGGAAGTTAGCTAGGTTTAGGCCACAGTAGTTTGTGAGTGTTTGGCCTCAATGTAGCTTCATAACGTTAGCTTCATTGAAACAAACTTGAAGTAGCTAACTTAACAAAATGTTGTTTCAAGTTAAGAAAAGTACTGTCAGGGTAAACGGCGACAATACTGACGGGCAACAGTTGCTGGTGAATCATATCAACAGCTAGCTTTCCAGCTAGCATGCTTAGCCTCTGTGGTTGGAGCAAAACGTAGCCTACTAGAAGCTGAGGCTGGCAGCTAACTAGCTAATGTTGGCTAACGCTAAATGTATGCCCATACAAACAGTCATTCATTAACATAGCTAGCTAATTTGAAAAACACATTTGTGCGAAGTTTAAAAAAACGGACTTTACATACCTAAACAGCTTTTCTTTATGACGCTATGTTTCTAGCTTGAAATAAATTGTTCTCATTTTCTTCGCCTCGCTTTCCTGCTCATCTCTTTTTCTGTGGATGTTTGGCTAACCAGCTGAAAAGCCTCGCCACAGAGCGTAACGCAATTTGCGTAGATGTAGATAAGCACTGCGCGGTAAGTGATAGAAGCCAGCGTAAATGTGTTTGATGAATGTAGAGAGGAAAATCTCTGTGCGCGTTTATGTGTCTACGTGAGTGTGCCTAAGAGAAGACGCTCACTTGGATTAGTGAAGAAAAGTACTTTTCACTTTGACCAGCACTGACCAAAGTTACTGCAGACAGTGCTTCTCATACTGTGCGTGTTTCTGCATTTGGACAGAAACACATTGTTGAGTTAGACACTCTGTGCTCCAGTTAATTTCATATGAAATAAAAATGACATGGCAATGGTCAGGGCTGTATTCTCAGTTGTTCAGTCACTAACTGATATATTTTTATCATAATTTTTGAGACATGTTTTTTAGCAATGTCTCCATTTATTATTTATTTTTTAAATGAAAGAAAACTGTTTTGCTTTTTCTGATGCACCACTAGGCAACAGTAGATTACAATAGATTACTTAACTATCAAATTATTAATTATGTAATTATCCAGTTATTTATATAAGTCACTGGTGATATTTAAATTTAAACATCAGGACGTACTTGACATCCACCCTTTGATACTGTAGTGGTCGAGGCTGTAAGGCAGCCTTCAGTTCAGGGGATGTTTCAGGGGATTTTTGCTTTCAGTAAGCTCTACTGTGAGTGAATCACATGCATATTTCAATCTCTGCAACTGTGGTTGTTTCATACTTTATGTTTACCACAAAATGATATTACTGTATTATTCCTGTGTGAAAGATGGATAACAGCAAAGGATTTCCTGTAATTGTGCTGTCATCAGCAGTAACTACTCTGTAGGTAGTATATCTTCTACCTGCTTTTCAGTACCTCAGCAGAATTCTTTTTTTATGATTATCAACCACGTGCATGCTGATAACAGTGGAGCTATGGTTGGTGTTATCGGAGTAACCTTTTCAGCTATGGTTATCATAGCCTTCATCGGCTCCAAAATGCAGAGATGTGTTTCCTGTCTGGAACATTGGTCAGCAGCGTCTGTCAGTCTGGGTGTATTTGTACCTACATGACACTGTACATACCTGGACCTGAAGCTGTAGACGTGCTGAGTCTGATAGTGACATACAGGTGACAGATACACAGTGATGAGGAGAGAAGAAGCAGACATGTTTGTTTTGATGATGAGCTTGTTGTGCTGGACTCAAACAGACGGTAAGACTTTTAGTCACTATAATTATAAGTGACTAATTTTGCAGATAGCAGTTTTTTCTGTGCTTTATTTTATGTTTATTACAGTCTATTTGTAGTTTGGTTATTAGTGCAGTTCTTAGATAGTAAATGCATTTGGGACATGAGTAGACATGGAAATGTATTTATTCACCAGTGTAGTGGAAAGCATGCATTTACCTTCAGATTTATATTAGAAAAGGTATTTTTTAATCTTATTAAATTATAATACACATTTAACCCAAATGTATGTAAATAGTGTTCCTGTGTGACCACAATAAGAAAATGTGCAACATATATTTAGAATGTTGAAAATATCCACTTTTTATACCTCATTCATAAATTACTTATAATTAGTAAGTAAAATAATTATTAATAACTTCAAACATCTGACATTTTCTGAACTCTTACTTTTATCAAAATTGCCATGCTTTATTATTATAGTACAGCTTCTCCCTTTTTAAAATCTAACATTCACAAACTTATAATTAGTTAATCTGAAACCATGACAACCGTGAAGGACACATCATACACACATCTTTTTTTTTCACATGCCAATTATTATTCAACTTAATTTGTCACCCAACTACCATCAAAATCTTGAGGCCAGCACTCATGATGGATTCATGAGCTGCCCCTTCTCAAACACTCAATCCTGCTAACCTGAAAAAATCAGTTCAGTGCAAGTGAGACAACAAGAGTGCAAGAAAATAGTTGCAGTTATGGTATATGAAAGTACAAGTTAGTTATAGTATATTTTGTACTCATGTATTTGATCTGTTCCTGCTTGTTGTCTTTTACTGCATTTTCTGTAGGCAGCTGCAGCGCAACTAGCGTGAGAATATTAGGAGATAATATGGAGCTTTTAGCTGGAGAGGGCTTCAATCTGAGATGTGAGTTCACATGTTTGGGAGCCCAACATGTCGCACAGATGTGGAGAAACAGCAGAAATCAGGTTGTACAAAAATATTTTCAACATTTCTTATTTATTATGACACGTGCTATTTGCTGCATTGAAGCTGAACATATTCTTCATTAAAGAAAGTCTTAAGTGTTGTCTTATTGGGAAGGATGATCAATCATACTGGTGTTAGTTTAGTTTAACGTGCTAAAGAAATGACCTGAATGTGATTGAACATGACTTCTGAGCTGACCTATAGGTGCGGTCATGTCAGTATGCAGCAACACCACTGTGCAGAGCCAGAGAGGGCAGACAAATTCTGCTTTCAACTAATGCTCAATGCTAATAAAGTTGAATCTTACTATAACAAGGGTTTTTGTCTCCTAGGACAGATCTCTTGTCAACGTTACGTCCATCCTCCCCAATGTGAGCCTGGTGCTAAACATTTGCTCTGCTACAAAAACAGACAAGGGTGACTACTACTGCAGGACCCAGCCGCCTGACACCATCAGCCCCAGTGTCCAGATCAGGATAGCAGGTAAGACTGCTAAAAATCCACATTATTAGGAATTTATCACAGTTATCATTGTCATTAAAATGTGATTCAACATCATAGTAGATATAGTAATTCATGTCATTTACTAAAATGAAATTGATCCACCAGCCTCGGGGTTCTTAGACACTGACCTTATGTTAAAAGACAACAAAAAGGTAACCAACCATTTCTAAAATAGGAAATTATAAAACAATATTTAATTTCTCAACATACCTCTTAATAATATTGTTTTATTTTTTCTGTGACGTTATGGTTCATAGTTTCACTTCATGATCTATTTAGTTATGTCCTATTTGTTGTAACATGCCAACTGTTACCATAATAAAACAAAAAAACTAGCTGTATGAAAGCAGGTGAGTATAATTCTACATGTTTACAGTATTTTTTTCATGTGATTATATAGTGCTTTTAACAATTGCACCACTGTTGGGCTTCATAATGAACGATACTCATCACCTCTACAGACAACCTAACAACAAAATCTACCCAGCTGACAAACAGCAGCCAGCCGCACAGCAGCACAGGTGAACACTCACAGCCATGTGGAACAGTGTCTCAAAAAGGTTTTTATTCTCTTACATCTTCATCAGACAATTGGTAATGTGTGTTTATCACATTTCACAGTGTCACTAGTCAACTAATACTGTGGTGATTGAGGTTTAAATATTCAGCACTGAGATGAAATTATGTTTTTAATTATGTTATGTTCTTCAAATCAAGGCAACACTAATTAACTTAGGATGGATGATGAAACTTTTTCCATCTTTAACATTTAAAGAAGTAACAAAAATATAGAGAACAGCGCAGCTTACCGAAGTCTCATCAAACTCAACGTTGAAACAGGTTATTTGTCATGTGTTGTATTCATGATAGAGCCTGGACAAACCTGTAACTGTTGTGATAAGAAGCTAGTATTTAATGCAGGGACAAAATCCACCACTGTCTCAGACATGAATAGCATTTATTAACAGATTGATTACTTAACAAAACAGGTTTTGCTTTTTATAAACTACTTAAAAGTTTCTGTTGGAAAGAAATTACAGCTTGAAAAAATGATGTTTATATATTTCATTTTTTTACTGCTTACAGTGGACAATTTGTCCCAGAGACGAAGTCCACAAACGCATTATTACACAACAAAAAGTAATTTTGTGGCTTTGTTTGAGCTTTCAGAGAGAAACACACTAAGCTTCATAGCTGCTGTTTGACACATTTAGTATTTAATCGATAGCATGTTAGTTCTGTTTATCTCTCTGTGCCCCCCCCCGCACTGCAGGAAATACCAGAATTTCTTTTTACTTTTATTTTATTAAAAAAGAAACAGTTACTCAGTACTTGAGTAGTCTTTTTATTGAATACTTTTTTACTCTTACCTGAGTAATTTTTTGATTACTACTTTATACTTCTACTTATGTTTAGTGTAATATTATTGTGAAGCAACGCTATTTTTAATCAAGTAACATTTATGGCTACTTTACCCACAACACACACATAATATTCATCCAGAAATCCCAACTGTCACTTGAGGAAAGGCGAGGAAAGGCCAGTGTCAAATTTATATTACACCATGTATTTTCTACTCTGCTTAACTGCAATGTTCCTGTGGCTTTATTTTCAAGTCATTTTATGTAAGTGAAGGCCTGATTTGCATCCATCTGTCTCCATGTAGGTCTGCAAGGTCAGATCTGGTACTGGATGCTGCTGGGAAAAACTGCCATCCTCCTCCTCAGCTTGGCCTCGCTGGCTGTGAAATATAAGAGAGGGTGAGAGGAGAAGACAAGAGAAGAGGCTCCAGATCTGCCTCTGCAACAATGCTTGGACTCACTATTTAAACTTCTTAGCAGCTTTACATTTGTTTTCTTTCTTTAGTAATGTCAAGCTGCTTCAGGATTTATGTGCTGTGCATGCCACAAATGTCATTGATTTTATTCCCTCCCCAGAGCAAAGATGTTTAATACTTACTGCAGCATTTGATTTGTTAAATATTGCGGAAATCACACATATAATTGTCACACTTTACCTCTTTCTGTGAATGTGATTTGGTTTCTTTTTTGTTCAAACATGCTACATAAATATGACAATAAAAAGCTTATTTTCCTGTATTAAAACTACAATTCTGATGCTTACTTGTGGCTCACTCAAAGTCAGATATGAATACAACAATTTTCAACTCTGAATGAAAAAACCTCTCTCTTAAAGGAATAAGTCCAGTTGCCCCACTCGCCCGATGCAAATTTTAAAGAAAATATACATTATGTTGTGGGGTTTCTATCGTTCGCTTGGTTTTTTAATTGCCAGTCCCACTTCAGCGCGGTAGGTGGCGGTAATGATCTCTCACAATGTTTTTGCCAACCTCTAAAGTTACACCGAAGAAGTCACAGGATTCAAGATGGCGGCGCCCTGCAGCTGCATCTACTGACGGAGTACCTCCTTCAAAGTCATTAACTCAGTCCAGAATCCATATCCAGAAGTGACATGTTTCCAGAAACGGCTCAGCGTTTGAAAACGGCGGCTCCGCTGTTCTCTCAAGCCGCTTTCCTGAAGGATTTGAGCCGGTTGTCCGCACATGGAGGAGCCAGTCCCCTGCAGGCCCGGAGACGCTTCAGTGTCCGCCGGTGTCTGGCGGCCAAAGTTGCCCCCGTGCGTAAACCCAGAGAACGAGTGGAGATCCCCGGGCTAGAGAAGATCACCTACGGGGAAAGGATGCACTATGTTCCTGGACTGGAAAAGCCCATGAACCCACACTGGCAGAGGGACTACAAGGACCCGAGAAGATACAGGCCTCCGCAGGCTCACGAGATGCCGCTGTACAACGAGAAGCCGTGCTATGTGTTCAACCAGAGAACCAGTGCTCTGGAAGGTACTGTCACCACAGCATGACGGTGTAATAACGAGCTGCTGCTAATGCAACCCCTCCAGAAAGCAGAGTTCATGGCAGGATCCCGTGACCTTCCCTCCCACATGAAATGACTTCTGCTCACTTTCAGATTTCTAGATTTCCTGCACTAGACTTAGGACTTGACGATTCTGCTAGTCACTACACATCATCATCCTGACCATCGCCATCTCTCTCTGTCTCAGGCGTGCGTCAGGCCCTGTGGTTGACCAAATCCCAGCTGATCTGTGGTCTGCCCACTCAGCTCCTCTCACCGGCTGAGGATCCTGCCAATCAGATCCCAGATCAGGATGAGCGCGTGCAGAACGCCATCAAACACGCTCGCTTCTGGGACACGACAGAGACTCGGCCGAGCAAAGAGAAGTACAGGTAACAGTGGGAAGGAAGCCTCATTGTCTGATGTCCGGTGTTATGTGCATTCCCTACTATCTCCAACTAGGAAAGTGTCTGTCCTAAAACCTTACTGTCAAAGTGATTGATTTGTGGGACAAACAGAAATGTTTGTGCTCTGTGCTCTGAAATGCACTCACCTAAAGAAACAATTTCATAACCAGCTTTTGTGATTGTCTCCAGCAACACCCTGCTCATGAACCTGCTCCACCTGTGTGCCACTCTGCAGTCCAGTCACCCGGCGGTCGGGAGGAGGATCCTGGCTGAGAAATACTCATTGGTAGCTACGTGGAAAAGAGGCAAGTAGAAGGAGAAAATGCATCTTTCAGCAGCAAGCGGCTGAATCAGGTGCTTATAGAATGGGAGACAAAAGACATTAGAGGGCAACGACTGAAGACCAGTGACTACTCTCTGGTTTATTACTGTATATCCTGTCCTGGTGCTTATGACCGACTGAGACATGAACACGTTCCAGTCCAGAAGTTGGTGGTAATGCACCTTAAAGCTGACTGCTACCAATAAATAAAGAAGGAACATAACGAAGTTTGTTATTGACCTAAAGAAACCTGGGAAAACTAGAAATATGGACATTGTCGTCCTCTGAGACGTAATGGTTCTGTAGTTGTTGGATGTTTGTTTCTCTTGCACTGGTTCCAACCAGAACAGGATTTATTTTGGTTGATTTTTTTTAAATAATTAGTATAACATTGTTGTCTATTATAAGATTATAATAAAAGGTGTCACACGTACACTGGTTCATGCTGTTCCGCTGATAGACTGTAGGTGGAGATAAAAAACGAGGGTTTCTGGGTGATTAGAATTCAACCCCTGAGGACAATGCAGTGACAATAGTCTTCCAATTACACTGTTTTTCAGGTGATGACCTGCTCCAGGTCAGAGGTCAAAACGGTTTGCTGCATAACTGCATGGATCCTCTCCCAGTGGTTTCTGGGAAACAGGAAGTTGCAGACACAGCAGATCACGTCCTGGAATCTTTCTATCCCGTTTCCCCCACCATCGACCTGCAGAAAGTCCATCTGTACAAGGAGCGGGTGAACTCCTCCGGTGAGTAGGGTCCCAGTGGTCTAACAGCAGTCCCCAGCGTGTGTTAACTAACATGTCCTCTCTCTGGTCCACTCAGGTTTCAGGGAAGACTACCCTTACCCTCACGCCCACACGCTTTACTTCACAGAGGGAGCTGATGCCCCCTGGAAGCTCTGTCCCGAACAGTTCAAAGCTAAGATGGTGATGTTCAGCTTTGGGAACGCTCTGGCCCGCGCTCACACACTGTACGGGGTGAGGATTCACGAACAGGGTCGAGCTGTCTGCGAACATACTGTTGTGTTTAACATCTATATGACTTCATAACTTTCTCCCCTGTTTGTCTGTTCTTGTCTCTCGTACCTTTCCTGTGTTTCAGCTGCAGCCACAGCGTGTGTTAGACCGTCCTATAACAGTACAGGCGGTGGGGACAAACGGGAGAATTTTCCAGTTTATGGTTTTCCAGCTCAACACCACAGATTTCTCAGGAGACGACGGCATCAAGAACCAGGTGCTTGATGCAGGTTTTCTGATTGACTCTTTGTGCTCTGTAGCTGGTGTGTGATGGGACTGCAGTGCTGTGAAAATATATTTATTCATACATTTTCACAGCACTGAGTCTTTCTTTGCAGAAATGTTTTATTTATTGTTTCGGGTCACGTCACCACGTCTCATTCATTATTCGTTATCTTTATAACGAATAAAATCAGCGGGTATTAACATTCTAATAATAGCATGTACTCGCCAAACTAGAGCAAAGGAGCCATTATAATTATGATTCTGGATTCTGAAAGCTAGTTGAAAATTGTTGAATACGAGAGCAGAATATGCAACTATAAGAAAGCTGATGCTTATACACACTCACTGTATCATATGACAGTGAAACCCTCAGTAACTGCAGCTTGATGAACATCCTTCTACAGCAAAAAGTAAAAACACACCTACACATATTTGGTTGCAGTGCACAAAGTATCAATGTGGCAGATGTGGTTCACCAAGACAAACACAATGAGTATGAAAAAACCTGAATGGAAGCTGTGCTGTGTCGTTACGTTTGCTAGCCACTGTGTACTTTACATCTGGGTGCCTCTCTGATGTGTTAAAACGTGCTATTTTTAATCCCTAATGATCACGTGGAGCCGTGCGAGGTCCAGATTGCTCACTGGCCTCATAGTCATTATGAATCATAATACACGGCGTTGCAGGTGCTGTGTTTTACTTTACAGTTGTGTAATTCTCCCTAAATGCTGTCTGTTTGCTGCAGTTGTGGCTGGATAAAGACGTCGAGCTCTATGACTTTGCAAAAGTCCGGGCACTGATAAAGAAGAAGCAAGTGAAGGTAAGCGGATCATTCCCGAGCTGTCCACAGCCGCATTCCCCCACGATGACTGGCTGTTGGTGTGTGATGAATTAGGTCTTGTTGAAGTCACCATTGTTGCAGTAAAATAATGACAGTAAAATAATGAGTGATGGTTAAGCAGGGTCTCCTTATCTGCACACTGTGTGTGTTAACTGGGGATTGTGTAAGTCTGACGGCGTGCTGTGTGTCTCCCTTTAGGTACCGGCTGGTCTGGCAGGGTACAAGCCTGAAGCCTTCAGCAAGTTCCTCGCCCTGTACCTAAACGGAGCTGTGTAGTGTGTGTGTGTGTTTGTGGCTGGACTCAGTCCGGGATCCAGTTCAGTCAATAAAAACCATTGTTCTGACTATGTATCTGTTTGTCTGTTTTCATGGCTTCCAGGTTAAATGAACAGGTCAGATGAAGCTGTTTGTTTTTTCTCCTCTTTACTTTTCCCTTCCCTTTAAAATCTCATTCTCAATAAGTGAGAGGCACATGAGAGGCTTCTTGGCATTGTCCTCTCACATGAGAGGCTACAAGGACACCCACTAATAAAATGGTAACTGCTAAAATGTACACTCGTTCAGCTGCACAGGATCATGAAGTATAATACAAAGAAATCTGTTGCCAGTCTGGCTTTAGGACAACGATCCAAAATGTTTGAAGAACGTCAAAATCAAGGTGTTGGAGTGATCCCAATCTGATTGGAAATGTGGTGGAAATTGAAGGTTTATGTCTAATTGAAAACAATGAAATTTAGGCCAAGATGTACCAACTTAGTTAGGAGCTAGTGTAAGAGGTTGTTGTCCTATAAACACACGTATTTCTGGTTATTTTTAAGGAAAAGTTTAGTTTGTTTTGCAATAATTTGGGGTTTTCTTGTAGTACATGGATAAAAAGAATACTCTAGATAAGGCATGAATGAATCAGAGATGCTGCAATAGTTTCTTCTGCAGCTTGTCATGTGTTCCTGTGAAAGAGGACCACACCAGTCCAAACAGACTGCGGCAGTGTGAGCTGCTCCACGCCCTCACATGCAGCGACAGGAGCGAGCGGCATGACGGACTCCAGACACGCCGAGGCCTGAGCCTGACACACGCACGGAGACAGAGACCGACAGAGAGTGAGGGACACAGAGAGGAGACAGAGGCCTGAACGCACGGTAAAGCAAGTCATGATCGGAGTTGTACTGTGTTTGACTTTCAGGCTGAACTTTTGAGTTTTGTCAAGTTAGCTAATGATGCCTAAAGTACCGGAAGCCAGATACCTTTTTGCCCTTATAAATAAAGTTACACGGATCATAAAATGGTTTTAAAAAAAGAAAAAAGGTGGCGGCATGTTAAATGTGGTAAATTTAGCCTTTTATTGTCTCAATTTGTTATGCAACTCAATTGCTGTGTATTTATAACTAGCTTGTAAAAGTTTAATTCCCTCCTGTAGTCAGTAGTTTAATGACTATTTATTTTTTCATTTCACATCACTGTACCGCTGACAGCTCCACACCGTAGGTGTTGTTTGGCGTGGCTTTTATTTTGAAAGGTAACCCCGGAATGCCTGTAGCTAATTTCTTTCCACGGTGTTTTGTGTGGTTTGTAAGGTTTGTAACTTAACGTTACATCTTTAATGCCATCTACTATGTCAGGGTTAATGCTCCCACAGCCGGTTTTGTGGTGTTGTTTGCTCAGTGTTGGGATAAGCTAACATGTACACGGTGACTTCGACAGGTGCGTAACATTAGCTCCAAACCTTCGGGCTGTTGATGGGTGTCGAAGATGCTTTAAACTAAGCTAACAGTAGACAAAATGACAAAACAAAGTACACGACTGGCAAATGTTCGTTTTTTCTGCGAGCATTTAGCAACGTTAGCTATTTAAATGCTCATGTACACAGCTTCTGTCGTTGCTTCATTTTCTGCTCACCGCGCAGAGAAACTCACCGTTTTAATGACTTAGAAAGAGAAAAGGTGCAGCAGCACAAAGTCACGGTAACAGTTCCTCAGACTCATCAATCACACCATCAGCCACCAAAAAGCGGCTCCCCTCTCCGTCAGAGACTTGATAGTTGTCTGGTTGAACGTTGTGACACGTATTTCAGCTGGAGCTAAAGTAAAAACGTAGCAGGAAGCTGTTGCATTAACTGTGTGGCCACGATGATGCAGTTCACTTTGTTCTGTGTTATTGTGTGGATCAGCATGTGTTGATCCATCTCTACTGCTAACCTCAGAGCTGATATAACAGTTCAAACAAGAAAGAACAAGCAACAACACAGCTGTGAATTTGGGCCTCTCCGTTTTTCCTTTCTCTCATTCTACCAGACAAACCGGAATAATTCCTGCCTGTGCTGACTGAGCGTTGGCACAGAGTCTGTTACTATGGCTGGATTACTGAGCTGGTCTGCCCACCATCTGCCCCAGAGGGCAGGAGCACTCTAAAGTTATTATTAGCATGTCTTTTTTTATTTGTGCTTTTTTTCATTGGCTTATTTAGAGATAGAGAATACAAATAATCCATGTATTCCAACTTTATTTGGAAGTGTAGCAATGAAGGAAAGAAAAAGCGTAATCTGTAAATAATAGGATTTTTTCTTTGTCATTTTTACATTTGTATTCCAACAAATCCGCTCACTTAAGAGATTAGAACAAATCTGTCATTTTATTCCAGTCTTCTTAAAAAGGTTTCTAACCTCTGTGAGGTTTACTCAAATAAGCAAAGGTGAAGTAAAATAAAGCTTCAAAATTATAATGTGATTTTTTTAAGCCTTTGTGAGGTCAGAAGAACTGTGTATATGATGTGTCCAGCAGAGAGTAGCATGGATGTCTTACTTTTACACACACCTAAAATAACTTGTCTTTTCCCCTCAGCCTCAGAGATGTCTTCCAGATTGTCACGTGATCTGGGTAACGATGAGGACGAAGAGGAGGAGGAGGAGGAGGAGGAAGAAGAACAGGTGATCAACTCAACAGAGGTGAAAATGAGTCAGATAGTGATGCCCTGTCACAGCAATCACCGACAGGAGCTGAGCGTGGGACAGCTGCTCAAATGGATGGACTCCACCGCCTGCCTCTCTGGTGAGGTGTGTGCATGTGTGTGGGAGTCAGTGAATATCATTCATGCAGTGTGTGTCGTAATGCACGCACTTCCAGTGTGAGTGTCCAGTGAGTGTTGTAACCGCAGACAGAAAATGACTGTTTTCTGTTTCCTCCGGACAGCTGAGAGACACGCTGGATGTCCCTGCGTCACTGCATCCATGGATGACATCCACTTTGAACACACCATCAGGTAACAGGAAGTGTGTGTACAGAGGTGTGGGGCATCCAAATAATATGCTAATGTGTTTGTGTGGCTAATGTTAGAGGTTAGATAGAACTTTATTAATCCCTCAGGAATGGTCCCCCCGGGTAACTCCA
The DNA here is from genome assembly GCA_032270685.1 of Microctenopoma stevenorrisi. Classification (NCBI taxonomy): domain Eukaryota; kingdom Metazoa; phylum Chordata; class Actinopteri; order Anabantiformes; family Anabantidae; genus Microctenopoma; species Microctenopoma stevenorrisi. Next base: position 575,400 of record JAUMTR010000009.1, read on the forward strand.
GCAGCAGAGCACCGACCCAAAGACAGTTTAACAAAGAAACTTATGTGAAAAATCCAAATCCAAACATAAAATCCAAAAAAGGGAAATATAAGGGAAAATCAGAAATATTCCCAGAGCATGAAAGTTTTACATGTGTCGCACAGCGTGGTGTTGGTAGTAGTTTTAGTTATTATACCAAAATATACAGTATTAATATGAATCCCTAATACCAATACACCAGGTAGTGAGTAGGGATGTAAACTCGTTGTTTCTTTGTGTCTCTGTTTTCAGAGTGGGTCAGGTTGTGAACATCAAGGCAAAGGTCAACAGAGCCTTCAACACCAGTATGGAGGTCAGAGGAATTCATATTGTTCTCTGAATGTATCTGTAGCGTCTTACATCACAAAGATACAGTTTTACATTCACACAAGTTCTGCAACACAAAACCACACTCTGCATTTCAACTCAAATAATTAAATTCAGTTCATCTAAATTACAACAGAACATATTTTCTTAGTTTTTTGTATTTCCACCGTCAAGTTTAGCTTCATCACTTCCTCCTAGGCTTAGCATTAAAGTAACATTTCTTTTATAGTTTGGCATTTAGTGTGGTAGAAAATCCCAAATGGAAAGGATTTAGACTGTGTGAACAACTCATGTGCCCGTATATGTTTGAAGGCATCGATTTTACCACTGTGTTGATTTAAAAAAGACTTCTGAGAGTTTAGGGGCACCGTAGAGATGGTAAGTTAGCGCTCTGGAAATGATGAACATGATACTGCATGTCTGAGCTGGTATAGCAAGCTAATTAATATTCTTCTTTATTTTTTCATGCTGCTCATGTGAACGTCACTAGTTAATCGTGCAGATGGTTTTGGTCTTTGTCCCCTGATTTCAGAAACTTGGGATGGAGTCAGTCAAACCTCCACCTTATATCGAGGGCGATGCACAGACAGAGCTAATGTCAAAGAGGGTGAAGGGTTTATGGAAAAATGTAAAAAGTTGTTGGACTTTTCCAGAACAGTGTTTCTAGATGTTAAGATAAGATAATGTTTATTGTAGTTTTTATGGTTCACATGGAAACCAAATTGTGGTTTACACATCAACTACGAGTACGAGCGCACAATAAAAGTTGTTAATAAACACACTTTGTAGATAAGAGGGACAAAATTGATCAAAATAATACAATATACAGATACAAAAATAAAATCCCTACATATTCCATCTCAGGTGGGGATCCAGGTGAGCTGTGAGGACCTGTTCTCTGATCGCCACTGGAGGGTTTGTCACGCCTACGCCACCTTTGTTACCCAGCGCACAAACACTGGACAAAAGGTAACGGGGAGCACATGGATGGACAGAAAAGATTCCGACATGATGGATGTGTGTCTTTCTCACATTCAGTGGGCACATTTCCTAACATGACCTCACAGGTAACCCTGAAGCCCATCGTACCTCACACTCACAAGGAACAGGTAGAATACAGCTTAGCAGCTGAGAGACGGAGGGTGAGGATGGTGCATGATGACATCATCAAAGACCTGCTCTCCCACGGATCTATCCAGCAGGGTGAGTTAAATGTACCGCAACTGTTTTCTCTGATGATACAGATTTGATACAAGCCCACATGTAGGCTCTCTGGCTGCCAAGACCTGTCACCCGAGCACCACTTGTGTTTGTGTAGCATTTAGTATAAACTACAAGCACCACACATATTAGAAATATAACCTTTAAAACTGTGCATTACATTTTATTTTATGGTGTGTGTGTGTGTGTGTGTGTGTGTGTGTGTGTGTGTGTCAGTGGACAACGCGACAGTAGACAATGCAGTAGCAGCAGAGAAGACCAGGGTGGAGAGTGTTGAACTGGTTCTCCCTCCACACGCTAACCATCAGGTTATTTACTACACAGTGTGGATCTACATCACATTTTTATGAATTCAGAGGCTTTAATGTTGAGTTCTGTTCTGTTTGTCTAATCGCCAGGTGAATACATTTGGAGGGCAGATCATGGCCTGGATGGTGAACGTAGCTATGATCGCTTCCAGGTACAGTCACACAGACACAGTGTGTTTCACAGTTTAACATGCGTTAACCCAGAGCTGATGCGCTCAAATGGGAGAAAAAACCTTGATAATTAATCATTTTTGACCATTATGTGGTAAAAATGGGATCAGATGCCTTTAGTTTCTTAGAGAGGTTGACACTCACTTTCATCAGTGGACATTTGTCTGTGCACAGCTGCCTTATCCTACACACGCTGTGTGATGTCCTGAGTTTCACTCCTGCTGAAAATATCTTTTCATCTACGCTGCTCAAAGAAATGAAAGGAACACCTTTTAATCAGAGTATAGCATCAGGTCAGTTAAACGTCTGGGATATTGATCTGGTCAGTAAGTATCAGAGGGGGTTGTTTATCAGTATCAGCTGTTTAAGTGTTAATGAAATTAACAACAACTAAAGGAGAAACAATGAGACGACACCAAAGTGTCTCTCCTGTTATCATGAGGTGATACCTGCTAACCCTAACCCACAGTCAGTCCACCTCCACCAGGATGATGCATCAATATGAAGGTTTACTGTGTCTCCCAGCACAGTCACTCTAGGAGAGCTGGACGGGACCGTCACAGGTCCTAAACCCAGCAGCAGG
>JAUMTR010000009.1:578127-598652 GCA_032270685.1 Microctenopoma stevenorrisi
AGGCCCGACACAGAGGCCGCAGGTTCCGCGGGTTCACCCCACGCCAACGGGGACGGGGGGAGCAGGGTTCGCGGGGCATACAGCAGCTTTAAACACACACTTAACCGTTGTTGTCCTCTCTCTGTCTGTCCTTCTGTTCATTACTGATCTGCGTTCAGCTCTGCTCTTGTGGGTTTATTTTCTAACAGCTCATCTTTTCTCCTAGTCACAGATGAGGATACAGTTAAGAGGTACTATGCCAAGTTTGAGGAGAAGTTCTTCCAGACGTGTGAAAAAGAGCTGGCCAAAATCAACACCTTTTACTCTGGTAATGACTTCAGCTATCGCCACTCTATGCACACACAGTCATAAGGTTTCCAGCTGTAAAGCACCAGTTTAAATATAGCTGTTGCTTTTCTTTAAAATCTTCCTTTTCTTTATCCCTTTCCCTCTCCAGAAAAACTGGCCGAGGCTCAGCGGCGATTCGCCACTCTGCAGAATGAGCTGCAGTCCTCCTTGGACGCCCAGAGAGAGAGCACAGCTAACGGCCGGGGTCTGAGAAGGAGGAAGACAGTTTTCGCTCTGTCGCAGCAGGAGCGATGCAAACATAGAAACATAAAGGACCTGCAGCTGGCCTTCTCAGAGTTCTACCTCAGCCTCATACTGCTGCAGAACTATCAGGTGCACACAAACGTCCTCTCAACAAGAGTTATTTTTGTGTATATGTCTGGGACAATGTTGATTGTGCAATAAAAGAACCGTAAATGAGCCTGTGTTAGTCAGGAAGAGTCGGGTCTCGTAAGGTTCATATAACTATTTAATGTTTGTCAGGTTAGTCAGGGTGACAGTGTTTTTTTCTAAACCACATACTGGTGGAAGAAACTCAACCAAGTTTGGATAAACAGGTTTTCATATGTCATGTTTTTAAAGTTACTTCCACTCACTTCCTCTTGTCACCGTTTACTGTACATTGAATTTGCATTCGATCTGCTTTGCTTAAACAAATCCACATGTGTTAATCATTTATGTAGAGTTTGAATGAGCTGCTACTGTCCCTCTCTGTAGAACCTGAACTTCACCGGTTTCAGGAAGATCCTGAAGAAACATGACAAGATCTTGGAGACGTCGCGGGGGGCTGACTGGAGGGTGGCCCATGTTGAAGTGGCTCCATTTTACACATGCAAGAAAATCACACAGCTCATCTCTGAGACCGAGGTACACACACTTCTACTTTTCTTTGCATTGCTTTACTTTGCCGGCTGGATCCTACCACCTTCTGCATCCCAGGCTTATTCTTCTCCCATTGCGTATAGAATAGTATCAGACACACTGTACATGTGCAAAGGTATTATTTAACCTTTAAAGAAAAGATTAGTGATAATCTTATAGTTAAAACTTAATAGTAAGAAGCAGTAAGTGCAATAATCTTTGCGTCTTTCAGGCATTGGTCACAACAGAGTTGGAAGGTGGTGACAGGCAGAAGGCCATGAAGAGGCTAAGAGTACCTCCCCTGGGAGCTGCACAGGTCAGACACACACACACACACACACACACACACACACACACACACACACACACACACACACATCATTTTCAGTACTTAACAAGCTCTGAACTTCCTGTTGACCTTTAACACCGCGTATGTTGTTTGAATGAGACATTCACAGTTAATCTAATGAGCTTGTTGATTATTGTCAAGTAAAATACACATTATTAAATGTAGTAAGAGGTATACACTGAGCCTCTGCTGTTATCCTTATGATCACGCTAGCCTCTTTTCTGGGCCTACTGTCATAACAGTCATAACCTACTGTTCTCTCCATCTGCCTGCAGCCTGCTCCTGCATGGACCACGTTCAGAGTGGGACTTTACTGTGGAGTATTCCTCGTCTTAATAGTAACTGTGATCATTACAGGTGATTGATTGGTTGAAATTTTATTTAAACATAAGACAATTTTCTAAAGATATTTGAAAATATAGAACAAAAGGAGTGGGAAGAAGCCAGTGCTTATTCAATCCCATCCCCTTGTCACACACTACAAAACTAGCTCAAAATAAACCATCTCAGCACCATTACAACTGTAATACTTCTATTAGTTCCTGTAATAAATATATTATTTCCAATAAGAACATATGTATATTTTCTGTAACACAAATCTCTTCCTGGAAATTGTCTTTGTGTCTAGACCAGTAATATATTTACCATGTGTCGGATGGTATTGGTCACAGCACAGAGAGCAGTATTTTCAGGGGGGAAAGCTAAATCACTGCACCAGAATTAGGAATTCCTCTTTTTATCTGACCCAGACATGAACACATTTTACCAGTTGTATAGTTTGACTGATGTATTTTTGGCAAGTGAACAATATATCATTTGTGCAAAGAAGTTAGCCTGTTTACAAAAGCAGAGGGAAGCACAAAACCTGATGATTCCATCATTAACAATTACAGTGTCAGATACCTGATGTTGTCCTAATTACTGCCTTGTCCAGTTGTTCTGAAGTTGGCACTGCATGATGTTTGTCCTCATACTGTCGGTTTCTCCAGGAGCTGTGGTGATTCGTAGAGATGATGTTTGGCCTATGGTCAGGATCTACAGAGGAGGCTTCCTGTTAATAGAATTCCTCTTCCTGTTAGGTGCATACACACTCACACACACACACTCCGATGCTAAGTTGGGAGACAAGCTTCCGCTCATTAAGTTTAAGACCTGGAAACTGCACATTCCTGAAAACAAAGCCAGCTCTACTCCCACGACTTGCTGTTCCAGTCAGCCGTTTAATCTATGCAAATGCACACACTAACTTACCTGGTTCCCTGCTTGTTTCTTTCAGGAATCAACACCTACGGCTGGAGGCAGGCAGGCGTTAACCATGTGCTCATATTTGAACTCAACCCCAGAAACAACCTGTCGCACCAGCATCTGTTTGAGGTCTCAGTGTTCTCACACACACACACACACAACAAAAGGCTCAGTGACTCAGATCACAGTGACCTGTGGATAGTTACAGTGTAATGTTTCAAAGATATGTCAAAACATAATCAAAGGATCTGATCGTAGTGGTTCTTAACGTTAAGGCAAACAACCTCAGAAAAACCGCAGTATTCAACTGTATCACCCAACATGCCTCACATCACCGGGAGGCATTTTGACTCATTGTTCTTTATGTTGCTTCAAACTCTCTCTAGTTCCCACCACAGCGTTTCAGTTGGGCTGAGGTCTGGACTTTGACTAGTCTGTTCCAAAAGCGTAGTTATTTTATTTTTCACCTTCTCTGATGTAGATTTACTGGTGTGGCTCAATGCCAGTAAAGTATCCAGAGGTCCCGTGGCTACAAGACGCCTCCATCACTGCTGGCTTTGAGGTGTTTTTGCAGAAATGCTGACACTGGGTATTAGCAACGTTGGTTTCATCTGTTCATGCAATATTGTTCCACAAGTCCTGTGCTTTGTTCAGTTTTAAGATCCTCAGTCATGTTCTTCTTAATTCAACAAAATAGACTTTCTTCTGGAAACTCTACTTGTTCAGTCATCTTCTAATTGTGCTGTCGTGGACATGTTCAGTGAGGCCTTTAGAGTCTTGCCCTTTAACATCATCTATAAATGTTTTTTTAATCTTCCCAGACTGATAGAGTAGAGTTTCCAAACCTACAAACATCAAGAAGAAGAAGAATCATCTTTATTGTCATTGACTACATTGTTACATGTTACAATAAAATTTGTCTTCTGCATATGACCAATCCCCCCTTTGGGGGGAGCAGTGAGCAGCCACCAGCACATCTTTACTTTAATCCAAAGCGACTTACAAGGAGCTAGCGCTGTGTGTCTGGCTCAAGGACACACCTGGTAGGGGATGGACTAGGAGTCAGACGGGTTTTGAACCTGCGACCTCCTGCATCCCAGTCTGTTGCCTAACCCATTGAGCTACCATATCTGACTACACGCCCACCCCTCTGCCTTAACCACTGAGCTACCAGGCCGCCACCCTCCACCCTTGATTAAAATCACTCCAGCTTAAAGACTGTGCTCTCTACATTTCCCCAAAACCTTCTCTGTCACACCAGAGGAAATTAAAGCGAGAGGAGCACTTTTCCAACGCTGACCCTCGACGCATGTGGCAGGGTATTCAGGCCATCACAGGCTGTAAACCTAGCAACTCCACCCCCACAAGCACAAATGTCTCCTTCCTGAATGAGCCTAATGACTTTTATGCTCGCTTCGAAAGAGACAACAAGCAACCCGCTGTCAGGATCTCCTTCTCAACCGACCACTCGCCCATCAGATGTTTGCATGCAGTATTCTTAAGGACTCCTCTCACCCTGCCCACGGACTGTTCTCTCTCCTGCCTTCGGGCAGACGCTTCAGGTTACCCCAGACAAGAAGCAGCAGACTTAGGAACAGCCAGAGCTGTCTCCTTACTGAACTCCTTTGCCCCCCCCCATACACTCCTGATAACCACTGTATTATTTAATCTTGCACATTTTTACATATAATCATTGCACTACGTTGTACTTACCCACTTGTAAATGTATATATCCATTGCATATTTATGATCACTGTAGCAATCTGTAAAATAAAATACAAATCTACTTCCAATTGTTGATTATAGTTAATACAAACTGTATATTATTTTCATACTACGTACATATGACCTTATGTTTACTCATACCTTATAACTCTGACCGTTATCCTGCTGCTTATTGCACTTCTGGTTAGGCCTAAACTGTGAAGATGTGTAATGGCAATAAAGTTGAATCTAATCTAATTCCTATGGAAACATTGAAATTATACTTAGTTACGCCCCCTCACTCATTAGTTCTTCTTAAATAAATAAAGGCACGGTGAGTTTCGTGTTCTTGTTTATCTGAGGTTAAATTTGCCTAATATTAAGACGCACTCTAATAAGATGAAGGGGGTTTGTTTCTTTTTCTGAGAGTTAATTTGCTGGTTGTTCATGTGTTCTTCTGTAGTTTGGCGGCGTGTTGCCCTCCGTTCACCACCCTGATTAAACATGTCTCTGTATGCATCCTGTGCAGATTGCCGGTCTGTTGGGGGTGCTGTGGTGTGTCAGCCTGCTCTCCTGTCTCTTCAGTGACAGCATCCTGGTCCCAATGCAGGCTAACCCTCTGGCTCTCTATGGCTTCTTCCTCCTCTTCCTCATAAACCCCTTCAAGACCTGCTACTATAAGTCTCGCTTCTGGCTGCTGAAGCTCCTGGTAACGTCACTCAGTGAAAAGCATTACGTTTGCTGACTGAGCAGTTATTCCATAATTAAAATGAACATGTAATGATGAGCTACACGGGATATGTATAAAGAACTGGTAACAAAGCGTCATGGATACACATTTAAACCCATCTGGTCTTCCTCTGCAGTTTCGGGTGGTGACGGCTCCGTTCCACCGTGTCGGCTTTGCAGACTTCTGGCTGGCTGACCAGTTGAACTCTCTGGTGGTGGTGCTGATGGATCTGGAGTACATGATCTGTTTCTACAGTTTTGAAATGGACTGGAGCATACATCATGGACTCCTCAGTAAAGGTGAGACTGAGAAAATATGCCTCAGGCAATGCATGCAGATAACTTGAACTCTTACACGTCACTTGCTTTTATTTGCAGGCAAGGACGTGTGTAACTCCTACTCCTATGGTGTCCGTGCGGTGATCCAGTGTCTTCCCGCGTGGTTCCGCTTCATCCAGTGTCTGCGACGTTACCGTGACACAAAACGGGCCTTTCCTCACCTGGTTAACGCTGGGAAATACTCGACCTCCTTCTTTGTCGTCACCTTTGCTGCTCTCTACAAAACACATAAAGGTACACGGCGTGATTTTTCTGATGCCCACTTTTACTGTTTCACTTTCTTATTGTAAAGTTCACTCTCTCTCTCTCTCTCTCCCTCTCTCTCCTCCCCAGCTGAAGGCCATGCTGACAGCCAGATCTTTTTCTACTTGTTCATCTGTTGTTCTGCGGTTAGCTCCTGCTATACTCTGATCTGGGATCTGAAGATGGACTGGGGCCTGTTTGATCGCAACGCAGGAGAGAATACCTTTCTGAGAGAGGAGATAGTGTACCCACATAAGGTACGCCCCCACCTCTACGTTTTGAAAGGGTCGTCCCATTCTCTAGAAGTGTATAAGCTGTGATGCACTATGTTCTCTTCCTCCAGGCCTATTACTACAGCGCCATAGTGGAGGACGTGCTGCTGCGTTTCTCCTGGACTTTAACAGTCTCTCTCAGCACATTCTCTAGTTTTCCTGGCATTCCGGACATCCTGGCCACTGTGCTGGCTCCGATGGAGGTTTTTAGGTATACGCGTTCCATCATTCAGTAAAATGTCAGCCAAGGTGGTGTGTTTTATTTTGCTTGATAAACATGAACAAAGCTTTGTTTAAATGTGTTTTAACTTTCCCATCTGTCGTCCTGCAAGTGAAACAGCATGTGATGAGACATTGCTCATGTGAGCATGTAAGCAACTGCTGAACTCAAAGCATGAACCCGTTGTGGCCACTGACAGTCAGTTTTCTCCTTCTCAGGCGTTTTGTGTGGAACTTCTTCCGACTGGAGAACGAACATCTGAATAACTGTGGTGAGTTCAGGGCCGTCAGAGACATCAGCGTTGCTCCGCTCAACGCTGATGACCAGACTTTGCTGGAGCAGATGATGGACCAGGAGGACGGTGTCAGGAACCGGCAGGGAAAGAGGAGCTGGAAGAGGAGCTACAGCATGAGTCTACGCAGACCACGACTCGCATCCCAGTGAGTCCACACTGTTTGCTAACAGCACATCTGACTACACGCTGTTCAGAAACCTACACAGACGCACATGCAGTGGTTTATTTTCCAGTTGCAATTAACATCCTGTACCTGGAAACAGAGTTTCCTTTCACAGTGCCTGTTTTACACTTTTGTAGATTCCTTCTCTAACGTTTACACATGTCTTACTTTCCAAAGATTTAATCACTTAACTCACTTAAATCCCCTTTCCTCTTTAGGTCCAAGACTCGTGACACCAAGGTTCTGATAGACGACACTGATGATGACTCCTGACATCAGGCCACGCCCCTCGCTTGGGTCCAGAATTTATTCAAAGGAGGAAACTCCACCTCCTAATCCAGGAATTACCCAGCGAGTTGGGCGTTAAACTCTCTACCAAGGGAGAGTCCTAAACTCTCACGCCTATTTAATCCACTCCAAGCCTCTGCCTGGTTTAAGAAGTCTTTCAAGGGAGGAACTTGAACAATCTTGAGCAAATAACCCAGAAGAACGGCAATCAAACTCCTATTCGTATCTTCAGTAATAACCAAGGGTTAGTTAAGATTGAAACTCTACTCTTCTCTTCTTTAGCCAGTGGGTGAAAGACTTCTGTTCCTGACACCCAATGTTACCCAGAGGTGGACGCTTGAACTACACCCACTCCTCAGCCATTGCTTGGGTTCTCTTCAAAACCTTAGCCTAGCATGAACAGCGCAGCTAAATGGAACACAAGCCGATCATCCTGACAGGAAGTTCCTTCCCCCCCTCATGGTGCCACACAACTCCCGCACAGGGCAGAACTGACAACTTCAAGCCTACCGCTGTTGAGGACCAAAAGGTTTTCTCCCTGCTTTTAGCTAATAGTCTCCTCCTACACTCACAGCATCCAGGTTACACTTAAAGGCCTAGAACCAATAATGTAGTATTTGCACTTCAGAAAGATCTTAAGTAAACCTGTAATTTAGACCAGAGGCCCAAGAGAATGGTTTCCCTTCTTGGTGACCTTTCCCGCAGTGCTCTCTCTGATCCCTGGCGTTTACTTTGGCCCACAGAGTATAAACATTTGGTGGTGCTTTGGTACCACCGATCAATCACGGGCTTGACTCCGCTTGGTCTTCAGCTTGTCCCATGAAATCATCACAGAGCTGCCTACCTGCACCTTAAATGCTTTAGTAACACACACACACACACACACACATATACATGCACTTTCTAGGAAGAGAGAATTGAAATGCCTACCATGTGTTCACACACACAAACTGTGATTTGTTTCGTCATTCATGGACATGCAACACTTTTTGAGACCCTGGTAAAAACACAGACAATAGATTATTTGTAATCGTGGTTGTAAATATGAAATGGACCAAAGTAGGAGGTGGTATGAAGATGCTCAGAAACTATTAAACACTCCATGAAACTAAAAAGTGAAGTGATGACTTTTGAGACTGAGATGCTTTTTTTTTTTTGTTTCATCAAAGATGATGATCATCACCATCGTTCTGCAGTAAATTCCAGTCACTATGTGAGAAATATCCTCCACTGATAAAGTAAAAAGAGTGTACTGAATGTATGCCAACTCATTTGTTGTGTATGATTGTTCATTTAAACTACTGACTTATGAAACTGGTTTGTCGAAACATGGCGATGAAAAGGGGGGAGTCCACCTGTCTGTCACATACCGGTTCAGAAGGACGGTGCGGTTCAACTTGAGTCTAAATGCCGTTGCTCTTCCAGCAGGTTTGGTGGTTATGGGTGGTTACACTCCTGCTTCAGCTCAGGTTTGTGAGGAATTCAGTTGGCTTTGAAAATGTAACGACATTTGTCTTGAGACTATTTTATTATATTTGTATTTCCTGTGTATAGTTTCCTGTTCCTGTTCAACACACCTGTTCTCAAATAGCAGTCAGAAAAGCTCTGCATTGCTGTGTTTAATTCCTAATTTCACCTACTCCTCAGTGAATTCAAACTCCACGCATTTTCCTCCATATTAACCTGATATCTTGATGTATTCAGTATTATCTACATTTCCACTAATTTTGTCTCTACTCCAGAGACACTTCATACCAACAACAATGTCTTCTGACGTATTGGAACAGAAATGTTACAGTCCCAAATATTTTGTTCAGTACTTTCACTTTTTATTTCTCCAACAGTAGTAACATTTATTTATGGTAAAACATTCTGTGCAAACGTTTATTGTGACAACATTAAGTTGTCAAACATTCTCCTATTAAATCAACTGTAGTTCGGTTAAAAGCAGGAAGCTCTGATTCCACTGGAGGAAAAAGTCATTTCACATTCACAAAGTGGTCTACATGGGTGTGTCGAGGTCTTAAACTAACGTCGTTAAATGTCATTTAGCTGAGGAGGTTTTTGTTTAGGTCATTTTTATTCGACTCATTGATTTACTCAATCAGCCATTTACAAACTTGTTTGCTGTCTTAGCTTGTGCAACGTGGAAGGTTTGACTTCTGAAATCATTCAGGAAGCCATGACTAAAGTCAGTTTGAGCATTGTGTGTGCTGAAATGCCAAACCTGTTCCTCTCCTTTTGTCCAGTCACTGTTAAAGTACTCTGGGGCGCAGGCGTAATCAGTAATAGTTGTTTCAGTTTTGATCATTGTGTACTAATTGTTGAAGTCAAGGTTACTAATATAGTAGGATAATGGATTATTAGTCTTGTTTAATGGCACATTACACCTAATAACACTTTATACTTGTATAGTATGATTCATATTACAGCCATGTTTTTAAACTACAGCTACAAGAACAAAAGCTTTGGTAAAGTTCTTTGATGTCTTAGTGTTTCAGGTTTGTCAGGCGTCCTGTAACTTATGAGCTCCTTTTTCTGCTCGAGCTGAGTAAACCTAAAAAGCTCTAACATATTACTGTTCCACGCAAAATCAGAAAGATGTTTAGCAAAGTAGAGAGGTAAGGCGCACCAATCGAGTGAATGGTGAAGGAGCAACCTGTATGATTACACTTACAGTCAGGAATGTTGTGGGCAAATGTCCTTCCTTGTCAGCAGTTCCTAAAATGATTCCTATGGACTGTGAAACAAAAATCATGTCAAAGAAAGAAAAGGTTTGGAGAATAGAAAACTCATATTCTCAAGCATTATTTTTTGAGTTCACTGCTGACAGAAGCAATGGGATGGATGAAGAATCTTTAAGCAATGAAGCAGGGGTTTCCACACACTGTTAGAAAGTGAGATCTTTTTCTACACTTGTTTTGTATCTAACCTGAACATTTCATGCTTTCCTTCTGCCTTAACAGCTCTCTGTCCTCTAAATGTCCTTGCTGAGACCACAACCATACTATCCAAAGACAACAGTTTGTCTTCTAAATGCAGTGCATTTCTTCAGCACCTTGATTTTCTACTTCCTCAGGTTTTCATTTTTCTTGTGTTCCTTTAGAGCGCATGTGATTATTCTAAAGCCATTCCTGTGTTAACTGCACAATCCATAGACAGAAATCAGATGTCACATGACCTCAGGACATTGTGAGCACAGTTGCACTTTAGTCTGCTGCACGTAAACTATCCATGACTACATTTATGTTACAGTTACACCAAAACGTCTGCTTTAGCTTAGCTTAGCATTTACATCCCACACCTGGAAAATGAATAAAACATTTGGTTTACAGCAGAAATAATTTTTCTTTAAATCTGTCTGTGTAACATCAAACACGAAGAAACCTCAGTTCCTTCAATATTAAGTCAAGCCCAGTGATGTGGCGTCGGTCGTTGCTCTTGGTTTTGCCCACGCTGGGATTAGAGAAACGCACCTATTCTCTGTACAAACACCACACCGTGTGTTAATATGTTTGAGATTCTGACAGACAGGTGATGTCCCCCCGCCCTTTTCTAGTCAGACACATGAAATCCACCAACAGATATCATATTGCCCCTCAATATTAACTGGTACTGGCAGAAGTGTGTGCAGAAGATGACGTGTCTGATTGAATGAGGTAATTTCATTTCCTGTTCTTAGTTTAGGTTTCAGTTAAAGCTACATTATGTAACTTATGTAACACCCAAAGTTGTTTTACTGACAAGAGTTGTCACATAAACGTTTGCTTTGATTTTTGTGGAAAACTATGTTCATTTTGAGTTTGTTAATAAGGGTCTGATACAAAGCCCTGGTGGAGAAGGAAGAATGTGCCAGAAGCATCTGACTGCAAACAAAGATGGCGGTTGCCAAAAAGAAGACACACATTTTAGGTTTCTGCAATAAGGTTGAGTGTTACGGCCAATGCACTAAGCCCCAGAAACTTTTAAAAACGGACTTCAGAAAAAGGTCGGCACCTTCCGCCCGAGGTTGCAAGTCGGCCATCTTGTTGGCAGTCTGCGATCTTCCTCTGCAGGCAGGTGCTCAGAACTGCTGGCACAAAGAGAAGTTCTTTTAGAATGTCTTTAAAGAATATTGTTTTCAACAAGCGGATTTCCCAACTTTTTACAGTGTACCAGCTTGTTCTGACTTTCAGTTGCCTCACAACAAAGCTACGTTGAGTCTTATGCAAGAACATATTTGTTTTTTAAAACTAACTATTTTGTTTGTTAGGTTGTACGAGGTCCAATCGGGACAAACGCATTTGAATCACTTGTTTGTGCCTGATAGTGCCATATCCCTATTCTAAACATGCAGGAGTTTACTGCTTAGCTAAGCTCCTCTCATCAACTGAATGCAGTTTTTTAGGGTTTACTCATTTAAGTTAGTTCAACTTAAAATGTCATCTTATTCTATGAGTCTGCTTAATGCTTTAGATGAAGCTGCTGATGAGTCATACTAACAGATTTTCTAGCATTCGGTGTTGGAGAGAAACCTGCCTGGAGTCTCTTCTTTCGTGTAGAACCAAAATGTTAAACTAACCAGAGTTAGCATAGTGCTATATGGAAATAATGAAAACCACGCTGGTCGTGTATGATGGTGATGAATGGCAGCTGGATGGGCGTCTTTCTTGCTGTGTGATTCCCCACCACACCATACACCTAAAACTGAACAGATGGCTCACATAATCTCTTTGCCCCAACAAGTGGTTGATTCAAATTTTATATCTGATGTTTCACGAACTTTTTTTCTCAGACTGAATGAACCTTTGCATTACTCTCATAAAATTAGTAGGAAGTTCAATTAACTAACATTATTAAAGCAACAAGGCAACTTGTGTATCTGTGTATAATGTCTGTAAGCCGCCTGCTCTGCTCCATGTTTGGTTCGTTTACATGACGTTACCATGCTACTTTAGTAGTGCCAGTACTGTAGTATTAGAAATATCCATACTGCCACCATGACGTCTTTAGGATGGGTCGATGATTTCTTCTCTGTATGGCGCTGCTGTGTGGTCAGATATACAGAGATAAGACAAATTATGAAGCGAATCTCTACTAAAGAGTGAAGAAGACATTCTGTGTTGGTGTGAAGCGCGTGTCTCTTCCTGAGCACACAGCGCAGCCTCATTCCCCCTCTGCAGGTTCAGGACCATCATGTTGTTCTTGAAGACTTTTCTGGAATGAAGGATTGTCATTTTTTAATGGTCTGAGTCATTTGGTGTTTGTCTCTTTGGAACACACGTCTGATGTATACAGTACACATCCGCAAGTCCTCGCTGGACCTTTGGGCCTGGAGAGGGCAAGAATCCAGATACAAGTTTTATTGGAGACATAAAGCCATGCTCTTAATACAATTCTGTTGTGTTTTTACACCACGCACTCTTGTTTTTTTAAGAAAAGATTTGATGAAACACTTGATATATGTTCACAGGCCCAAAGCTTTCAGACACCAGAACTGTTGATTATACAACACATGAATATATTAATGACTATATGGATTAGAAGCATTGTGTAATCAGTGACTGTGCTGTGGATGTTGTCTTGTATGTACAGTAGCAGCGTGATGCTACAGAGGTGCCTGGTTCACCAACCCCTGTTACAGTTTTTCAGTAAAAAAAATCTTTGTGACTGAGTCTTATTTATTTCCTCAAACGTACAACGATGCTGATGAGGAGTTGATTTACTTCATACAGGAAGTTCATCAGCTAAATGGCAAACTCTTGGGAGTAGGAATACATAAAGGCAAACAGCATGTTTTATTCATTGGCCTGTAAAATACATGGATAGGTGAAAACCGTAGTGTAAACTTAAGTACTTTGGTACAGTTTGAAGAATTTGTAATTTACTTTATATTTTCAATTAAACCTACTTATATTACATTTATATACTTTCAACTATATTATAAGTTACTTTTTACATTTGTCTAGCTGTTTTTTTCTTAGTACTGATGCTCTAAAGAGTCAAGACTGAGAAAGTAATTGATTTTTTTCAGCCACCCATGGTATATTTCAGCACGTTTAGTTCATATTATAAAACTAAAAACTGAGCTGTAATTGGCATTTGTCAGTATCGAAGCTGCTTTTTGTTCCAATTGTGTGATCAAGGTACTAACGAAGCCTGCGTGAGACATCACAGTCTCTATTAATGTGTGCTAGGCCTAGTAAGAACAGCTCATTTCCCTCCATCACTGCAGCTGGGGTCTTGTTTTTGCGTGTTTGCAGTAGCAGTCTGGGACCAGCAGGGGGCGTAGGGGAGCAGAGGACAGTAACTTGGAATTCCTGTGGTCTAAAGTAGTGGTAGAGAAGTAAAATTACTCTGCAAATGAGCCTCTTCACTTGGAGCCGTGGAGAACAATTATTGTTCATATTCAAAGCCCGCGGTGGGTGAGCAGAAGGCTCCTTGTTTAATTCTGTAGACCTGCTGAAATCAAATGACTTTTCGCCTCCAGATGACGTCACCCGGAGCTAGTCTTTCCCAACACTTCCAGCCATGTATCTTTTTGGAACACTTTCCCTCCCACACCCCCTCCCTCACTCGTCTATCTCGTCTTCCACCTCTCCGCAGCCCGCTGGCAGCAGTGAAATGTGACCGGAGCAGAGCGCGACATGAGCGGCCCGGAGCTTAATGAACTCCCGGACGAGTGTGAGCAGCTCGTCCCGTACGTAAGCTCCCTGAGGCGAAGAGCGCTGCAGGCCAGAGAGCTGTCCGCCGCCAGGGGCCTCTCCGACGGCTTTCTCGTCAAGTTTCTGCGGGCAAGAGACTTCGACGTGGAGCTCTCTCTGAAGGTAAAACCAATCAGTGCAACAAAGTGAGCAGAGACGGACTCACACACACTCACTGCTGCAGGAGCGTTCAACAGGCCACACGGTCCTTAGAGACTCGAGATTCTCTTTATTCTCACTGTCCCAAAAGGAAAACAGCAATATGAAGTAACGTGAAAACAGATGCATAACTTCATGTTTTGGGAAAAAGTAAGAGTTACCAAAGCCAAAATGATATCCACTACACCAGGCAAAGGTTTGGACACAGTGCAAAAAGATTTCTGATGCTTATCATCGTGAGAAAATGCTTTTATAGAGATCAGTGTTATAGGAACGTAAGGGAGAGCTTGTGTGAGGATGTTTCTGCCAAAGGGGCTTCAACCAGTTATTAAAATTTTTTCTAAAAGCACATTTTGTTTGCTACTGAGGGTTTATTCAATTAAGAGGAGAACTGATCTTAAAGTGGTTACAGCACACAGCATACAGCACAGCCGTATACAAGTGTGTCCACCAGTCTTTAGAAATGTAGTGATCACACAGCAACAACACTCTAAACTCAGATATCAGTCACTGCAAAAACAAATGTCCGTGTCCCTGACTCTGTATCTGCTCCACACACACACACACACACACACACACACACACACACACACACACACACACACGCTTTAGCTGTCCTGTCTTTCTGTCTATGTGCCTCCCTGGTTATAATTTACTGTCTGTAAATGATTGTTTTTCACATGTCTTTTCCCTATAATTCCTTGTATGTGCAGCATTCTTAGAAAATAGAGTAGATTCTGTTTCTGAAGACACTACTACTATGTCTGTATGTAAATATTCTTTTAAGGACAGTTCCTATTTGTAATATTACCGGTGTCTACACTGTATTTCTTATTAGTGTCCGTGTCCAAACATTTGACTGCTGTCTGTATTCTTAGTAACGATCATGACTTATTTCTCTGCTGTGGTTGGCAGCAGTCTCCCATCAGTGCTCCGGCGTAGCCACAACAGTGCAGCGGTTATGTATTTATTTAGCTCTTCTATCAGATGATTAGCAGCTTCACCAGAGAACGGGGCCTCCTTACTGTCAACCACTGACCAGATTTAGTTAGTAATTATATTAACCTCAAATCTGTGAGGCCCTGAATGTATTTCTGAACAAATACAAATCCAGATAGGTTTGTTTGCCGCCTCCTTTGCCCTCTCGTCTACTTTAGCTCCTCTGACTGATGTGATCCAAAAACAGGTTGTGTGTTCAGTCACGTCTACGGTGACTGAGTTTAGACTGTTGTTGCTGTGCGATCACTACATGTCTAAAGAATGGTGGACACTTGGACACGGGGTGTGTGTGTGTGTGTGTGTTGTAACCACTTGTATTGCGTGTATTCTTGTTTTCGTCTGAATGCAGTAGGAGTCCGGCCAAGTAGGTCCAAGCTCTGCAGTTCTGATACACAAACTGTTCCGATCACATTTACCACACTAATAGCGAATAAAACGTTCCCGTTTGACCTCCGTGTGCACACATTTACTCTGAGGGTTTGGCCCAGATAACACAGTAGATGAAAGGTTGTAAAACATGGGATCAGTATCAGCTCCTGCTAGCTGACGGCACATGTCTTCTTTAAGGTAATGACATCATCAGCTGCACTCGCAGGTGACTCGTGTTAGTTCGCTGATGTCCCCTTAACATTGCATGTGTCCTGTGCAGCTCTTGTTGAACTATCAGCAGTGGCGTAGGCAGAGTCCTGAGATCAGCGGCTGCCTGTCTCCCTCCTCTGTGCTCGGCCTCCTCCACACGTCGTACCACGCCGTCCTGCAGCAGCGGGACCACACCGGCAGCAGGGTGCTCATCTACAGGATTGGTCAGTATATGTGTTAGTGTGTGTGAAACCACTGTAGTACTCATACATGCACACAATCGTTTCCTATTCCAAAGTTTATCTAAGCATCTACAGGTTGATGTCAGGTCGTCTCTCTGCAAGCTGAAGCCCAGAAGCGGAGTGAGAAGAAGCTTCTGCTGGAGATCGTTGCTGCCAGACGTGGTTTAACCAGTTTCTTATCGGTGTATGCGTTAAAGTGCATGTCAGGACCTACACCAGTAGAAGTTCAGACCTGCTTTCATTGTCACGTCGGGATTGATGACTGAACTGCTTACTTGTCTGTTATCTCAGTGCAGTGTTGCAGAAAGTGGTGCATTTTGTACAGCTGCTACATCCTCTGTCATTGGCAACAGGACAGTGGTTCAGCTGATATCCAGTAGTCAGTAGGCATCTCCTATATTTATCAAGTCTCACAACCCTTCCTTTGTTCAAGCAGTTCTTCATCATGTGGAGCCATGAAAGTGAATTTACACAGAAAGAATGCATGCAACGTCTAACTTAACCTAATGGCTTTCATGCACAGTTCATCTCCTCGCTGCGTG
The DNA here is from genome assembly GCA_032270685.1 of Microctenopoma stevenorrisi. NCBI lineage: Eukaryota > Metazoa > Chordata > Actinopteri > Anabantiformes > Anabantidae > Microctenopoma > Microctenopoma stevenorrisi. The sequence goes on from JAUMTR010000009.1 coordinate 594,367, forward strand.
TCCTAAGCTTCCAGTGCATTCAGTTGTAGTTGTCCAATAACGTAACGTATTTGTACTTTTTATGCCAAGTAATTCAATAACTTGGCATGATAATTTACCACACTGTGAGTTACAGCATCAGAATCAGCCAGTAATGACTCCTGTTTGGATCAGTCCTGTGGTTACCTGTGAGTTTTAGGAGGGTAAATACTGTGTCTTTATTTCACTGTGATAAGGTGAACGCATCTTCACGTTTGCATCTCTCGTTTGCCTGTCTGCAGGGCAGTGGAATCCAAAAGACTGGTCGGCCTATCAGGTTTTCAGGGTGAGCCTTATGACATCAGAGATCATCTCTACAGAGACAGAGACCCAGCGGCGTGGTGTCAAGGCCATATTTGACCTGCAGGGGTGGACTTTAGGCCACGCCCTGCAGATTAACCCTTCCCTCGCTAGAAAGATATCCTCTGTGCTTTCGGTAAATGCATCACGAAACATCTTTATTTCTATGCAGCTGATGTCCAACATTTCAAATCAGTCATACAGTACGTAACAAACAGCATTCATGTCAGATTCCGTGACTTGAACCTAGCTATGCTTTCCTTTGTTGACAGCTGTAAAGTGAGGCTGTTGGCTCTGAATAGAATTCTATGGAATGAGGGCTGCTCTGATGCATTAAGTGTTCCACTGCTAAATGTCTGTCTTTCAGGACTCTTTTCCACTGAAAGTTAGAGGGATTCATCTGGTCAACGAGCCAATGTTCTTTCGGCCCGTTTTCGCAATGATTCGTCCCTTCCTGGCAGACAAGATCAAACAGAGGGTCTGTAGCTTTCCACTGGTTCCACTGAGCCACAGAAATCTCTATCTCTGCTTTTACACTGGTCCTTGTCTTTGTCTTCAGATCCACATGCACGGTGCTGATTTTCACAACACTCTAAGTAAGTTCTTTTCACCAACCATACTGCCTCCAGAATATGGAGGGGAGGGACCTGGAATAGAGAAAGCGTGTCAAGACTGGACCAATCAGCTGCTTCAGTCAGAGACGCTCCTGCAGCAGATCGCCGCCCACCCCACCGCTGACATCGCCATTACTCCTGATGACTCGGATATCGGACAAAAGTGAGAATGAACAATTCAGTGTGTGAAATTTTGAAATCTCTGGCGGCAATTTTTCAGGGCCTTAACTCCAGAGTTCAGAAAGGACCTGCATAACGTCTGTTTACTTTCAGTACAGATCAATACGCTGACTGAGTTTACATGTTTGTTCATTACGTAACTCTTCTCCTGGTTTCATTCCTCAGTACATTTTGATTTAGTGGCGTAGCCATCTCTGAATGATCTGTGGGGAGTGTGTGAAGATAGTAGGCAGCCTCTGGTAAACCACTTTGTTTTCTGGTGTGTCTCTTTTTAAAAGACGAATACAGGCTCCTGCCACTTGCCTGGTATCGAGTTATTTCCTTGTGCCACCCTTTGGCCCAGACTAAGAGGACGTGGACATGAACAGATGCATTGTGTAGATGGGTGCTGTTTCTACCCGGGGAAAGACCAATGTACACTTTGTTATGCTAAGCTAGGCTAATGTGATCAGCGTTAAGACCTATAGGTTTTTGATTGCCACAGTTTGGATTGAATATAAAAATAAGCCTACCCTAATGGAGGTCATGTTGAATGTTACTGTATAGATGCCACATTAAGTTTTTCTTTGTAATTCTGTATAAAGTACTAAATTTAAAGGATTTTCCAGTGGACCTCAGTGATTCAATGCTAGATTTGTGTAACAACCAGAGGACTGGGCTCAGTCCTACGTGTGGTGAAGTGTGTTTTCATGTCGTCATAAACAGCAAGCGATGAGTTTGAGTTCTACTTCTCTTCTTCTCTTCCAACTCATCACTCCATCAGACTTTCATCTTATCAGCTGGCGAGCAAATCAATCCACTCTTCTGTTTGGCCACAGTTGATCAATACAACTGTTAATGTTCTTTTTAAAAATAATTCTATATCATTTGTGATGTGAATTTTTTTGTAATGTGAAATGAATACTGTACTAATTTCATCATTGATCTTAATGAAGGGTAAAAATGATGGTAATTGCATGTACCTCTGACTATGTTTGGACCAACCTTATGCACGATCCCATAAGCCCAGGTACTGTAAAAATGTGAATTAGCTGTAAGCACTAAGGTTTTAATTATAAGTATTAATTGCTGCACCTCTGCAGCCCGTATGGTTTGTCTCTAACCTCAGAGGATCTAAATACTATATGAAGACTGTATATTTTTGTATGTCTGCTGCTGGGTAGACTTGTGCACATTATGAAATAAAGGGCTGAAAATGTTGTTAATAAGTTGTGTGGTGTCGTGACCTTTTGCAGCATTTGTAGTTTTCCTAATTTACCATCAACTATCTGAAGGGTTTGTAAAGTGAGGCACAGCGTAGGAGAGGGGAGCAGAGTGCAGCAGAGCAGAGAGACAGAGGACTGAGTTTATAATATTCAAAGCAAATTAAGGAGTATATAATCCCATATTCCCTGCGATAGACTGGCGATTTGTACCCCGCCTCTCGCCCGAAGGCAGTTGGGATAGGCTCCAGCACCCACCGCGACCCGATTTCGGATAAGCGGAAGACAATGGATGGATGGATGGATGGATGGATGGATAATCCCATATTCTCAAAAGGGGCTTATAAGGAAAAAGGCAGAATTTCCAACAATGAAGAGTATCGTACATGGTACTGCTTCAACAATAATAATACTGGGTAATGACCACTTACTGAATCGTGTAAAAACTCAGTAACAGCTTTATAAAATGTGTCATGCTGTGTGTTAGTGGTCTGTCTCGCTGTCTTTTGTTTGTGGTTTGTGTAGTCTCAGTGATGACCTTTGACCAGTGTTTAAGCAGGTCAGTAAACATGTCTATCAGCCCTGTTTAGTCTGGTCAACACTGCAGCTCCGCAGAAGAAAAAATGATAGTTCAGCCATTTTTGTATAGAATTCTCATTCTCATTTCACTTGTACACACATGTTTAAACCTGTTTGCTCCTCTCTTTAGTCTCTGCACATTATTACAGATTGGGTTCAAGATAGTGAGCCATGTGTGGGCAATACTGTGGGTCATCACGACCAGTTCTCAGAAACCCAAGTGAAACTAGGACAAGAGGAAATCAAGTACATTTTCCTAACATGCTTTGATTTGCAGGTTGGTGAGATGCAGTATAACATTTGCTAATAACGGCTGGTTTGTAACACCTACGGTAGAGTGAAGCCTCATGGCTGAAGGAGTTCCCTTTAAAAATGCACTGAAAGACAAAACAAGACACTTCTATAACCAAATACTCACACACAGCTCAGAAATTTTCCAGAATTTCTGAAAGGGTCAGGTGCAGATCTTCCATCATCTCTCTGACCACTGACCTGCCCTTATGGAAAAATTGCAATAGTACTTGGTCAAAATGACACAAAAGTGCAAAAACAAAGGCAAACGTTGCTGGAAAAAGTTTTTATTCATGGCATTTTATTTTTTACTGATAGTACTAACCTGTATCTTCTTTGTTACAAATGTTCCTTCCGTGTATTTTAACATAAGTTTGTAATAAAACAAGAGGTTGCAGACATGAGGCTGTTTCACCTGGCTTCTACATCATCTACATCACTTCACATGAGACACAAGCTTGTGTGATTTTCAGCTAATCAGTTCATGTGTTCCTGTGTTTCACTGGATTCCACGTGAGTGTGATGAGATCACATGTAGTCAGATTACATTGTTCAGCTCACTGTGCACGTCTATATAAGAGTTTTCCTTTGTGTCTGACATGAAGAGAGAGCTTTGAGACTGACCTGATGAAATCTACAGAGTAATCGACAGTTTCCTCTTAAAGACTCACAGACACCTGCTCACTAATTCTACTTCAGGGTATGGTTGGTTCACAGGACATCGTGAGAAGCAGTCAGCGAGTAGGGTTTCAGGAAACAGATTATTGATTTGCTGTCGGCCATGGCGCCACTTTGACTATTCATTATGGGAAAAAGGTCACGGTGTTGTTTGTGTGTCTGTTTTTTGAGCCTTTAATCATTTATCCAAAATCCAATCTGTGTCATTTAAGAATGATGTGTACACTTTAATCTGCCACTGACTACCAATACAGCACAAATGTATTTTATTAACCCGTCTATATATACATATACACACACATATACATATACAGTGGAGATCAAAGTGAGAGAAAACTGTATAAACTTTTGATTCAAGATTCAAGATTCAAGATTCAAAACACTTTATTAATCCCAGAGGGAAATTGTTTGCCATGAATACAGC
>JAUMTR010000009.1:605612-645236 GCA_032270685.1 Microctenopoma stevenorrisi
ACCTGATCTGAGGAGATGGTCACATGAGTCGTAGCTGAGACTTTAGGGGGAGGGACAGAGGATGTGGTGTTGAGATGAAAGGATGTGGTGTTGAGATGAAGGATGTGGTGTTGAGATGATTATTTCAAAGGTAATGTCATTCCAATGCTCAACATTTGAAGGAATTATTATTGTGGCTATACTGTGCTACTAGGACTGTGTTTTACAAAACAACCAAGGACATTTAACAGAAAAACTTTATTTTCCAGAAAACTCAGTGATCAAAAAAGGGAACAGCAGTGACTATAACATCAAAAAAGATCACCCACCACTAAATTTTTTGAAGGTTTCAACAGTTGAAAAATCTCTAGTCTCTCACACTGCCCTGGTGTGATTTTGGTCCAGTCTCTTTCACAGTTCAGTGACTTTAGTGGGTTTCTGAACCATAGCTTAGCCTCAGGTTTACTGTTGGGATTAGGGCCAGACTCTGGGCTGGCCATTACATTATTTTGCTGTGTGACAAGGACATTATCCTGCATGACAATTGCTGATAAGGGGATGACCACAGGAAAAAACCCGAATGCTGTTGGAGACGGTTCTGATAAACTTTTGCATATACTCATGTAGCTCAGTAAGATGTCCAACTCCTGCTGCCCCAAACCATGACACCTCCTCCACCCCTCACTGACTGCTAAACACAGATCGGGGTTCAGTCTTTCCCCAATTTTTAGTCTAGCCCCATTCTTCCTGCTTATGAGAGGTTTGGTCAATGCAGCATAGGCTTTCAAACGTAGAGAGAGAACATGTGATGAGACAGACCCTTGCTCGGCGCTGAATTGGCCAGCATTTCCAGCTGCAGCATTCAAACGATTGCCCAGTGACATTCTCCACATTATCCTGTTCTCTCTTCCATTTGCCTTTTGTCAACTACCAGCCTTCTTAGAGAACTTGAATGAGTTTGTAAACACTATTCTCTCTATTTTTTAATCTAATCAGTGTATATATGTACATATACAGTATATAAACACATGCAAAACAAACAGAAAGAATAGGGAACCTTTGAAATGCTGCTACACGAGTAACACCAGTGAACAACAAAAGAGGATGAGGGGTCTATGAATACTTTGAGACCCAACATCACAACATCGAAATAACTAGTAGCTCAGTGTTCACAGCTAGAGATCAACGAGGCACAACACCAGTGCAACAACAAGTGGGGGCCAGGACAACATCTCAAGGGGGAGATCATTATCCACGGAGCTTGGAAACCAAGCCCCAAAACAACAAACTTGGAATCTGAATACAAGTGCAGTTGACATAAAAGAGAAGATCATGGCTATGATGGAAACCTGTGCCAAGACTAAATAAAATTGTCTCTGAAAGTCCACTAGAAGCTGTTAAAGACAGTCCTCACCTTGGGATGCTTGGCTATAAAACACATTCCATATGTAGAAGTGTTAGATTTTGGATTCTTTTTAGCATCTCATTTCTAAACTTTGTTTAGTATCTAGTTTATTAAGATTGCACCCTCATAATATAATTATTCTAAATCAGAAGCTCTATCGTTACATAGTTGGGAGTAGACTGGTAGTGCTGCTGTTAGATCTCCTACATACGACTGATCTGACATTCTGCACTGCCTGCTTGAACAGCTAGCTTCCCTTACCCTGTCCTCCAAAACTGATGGAGAAATTTGTGTGCACACTAAGACACTTTCTGCTGGCTGGAGAACAGCCACAGGCCACATAAACAGTGCAGATACACTACATGGAAGTGGGTCACAGAAATCCAGGTCACAGAACGGATTTCATGCCAGCTCAGAGTCAGCAGAGGGCATAACAGAGCTACTGGCCAGAGCGAAAGATGTGAGTCAGCAAAGCCCTTCTGCAGAAATCCAAGACACACACAAACACGCGCATATGGAAATCTCACAGTTGCTTTGTAATTAGATTTTCATGATCAGTCAGATCTCAGCTATAGCAGGAGAGATTTTTATCAAAGTACGACAAAGATACGTTTCTGGAGCTCCATGTGATAATAGAGGACCTGCTTCTGAACTTAGCAACAATAAAGATGAACAAATACATGGACAGACCAGTGCACACTCAACAGCTGTCACTGTTATTGTAAATTGGAGTAATTAGCTGTCTCTGTACAATTGGAGGCATTAAAGACTTGTTCATCTTCCCAGACACATTTGTCAGATACAGTTTTAATTCATTTCACTTTGCCCTTAGTTCTCCAGACACTGAACTCAACCCCCATCCATGGCTCAGCAGAGAGTAGGCATATAGGAGTAAGGCATACACTGTTATTAAACTGCTTGTCTGATCTAAAGCTCACAAATTTACTGTAAGCACCAGGATGGGCTGACCGAGGAAATGCTCAGGGTTCTTAAGAATTTTCTGTTATGTCATGGTTAAGCACTAATAAAGCCCTCAAACCCACCTTGGATATAATCTGGAACCTAATGCTGTGGTATAGGAGCAATATCTTACACCCTAATTGGGAAAAATTAACTTTTACTTTTTCTGAAAATGTTTATGCAATGTGAAATAGCAGTGTGTAAACAGAATTCATAGGAAGCTGACATCATATTGCTATGTTGGTAGCATTTGTCCCCCAGATCAAGCCTGAACACAGAGACATTAGATGTTCAATATTTAAGCACATGCCCATTGTGCATAATGCAAATTACATTTAGGTGATTTAATCACTGGTCACTCCTAAATCAGTACTCCACACAGTGATTAGATCAGTTAAAAAGCCCTTCTCAAACATTATGTGATAATTGTCCTCCTCGGATGATACCCCCAAGCTCAAAACAAACCCTGGGGCTGTGCTGCCTGTGAGCTGACCAAATGTGAGACATGATTGTCAAGCAAATGGCTCTGCAGGAGGCTGTGTGGACACTATGTAAGCATTTTTTGACAGTGTCACTTTGTGAACCTAAACACCTCCTGTAATATCTTAACTACTAGAACCTAACTAGTAAGCACATTGTAAAGAAGTGTTACTTGGCAGTGAGCTGCATGCTGTTTGATCTTGTTTGATGGATGCCAAAAGGGTCAGTAAAGAACCTCACCAACAGGCTGAATAAATTCAGATCATGCATTCTACATGTCACCTTAGAAAAAACAGTGTTAACTTTAACAAACCAAACCAGGGATGCACCACATTTCGGATTATAAGCATTAATGAAGAAGGTCAGAAATGGTAATGGTTTAGACTCGATTGATTTGGGTTTTGTTTTGTAGTTTAAGGTACGTAATATAAAAATCTACTTTAGATGTGTTTTGATCTATTTTGTGTGTGTGTGTGTGTGTGTGTGTGTGTGTGTGTGTGTGTGTATTTTGTCACTATGACAAAATATGTATTTCTGTATTGCTATATAAATAATGTAGCGAGGAAAGGGAAACGACGCGATACCAGGCGAGCTTCCATCTTGCCACGTTCCAGAGGAGCATAGGGGCGGGGCAATGTTAAGACTATCCACACGGTTGAATTAGCTCAACGCCTCTAAAATTCCATTGGTGGAAAAATCCTCCCGCGCCGCCTACTTTTCAGTTGCGAGTCTGTCATTGGTTAAGAAAGCTGTCAGTACCAAAGTGGACGGGGTTTCTATGGTTCCCAGTTTTATGAAGCAGGAGGAGAAATTTCAGGTCTTTTCTACTGTTAGAAACATATCCGTCGGTTGTTTCAGACCATCTTCTGCTGTTATTTCAGTGTCCCTTTGAGTTGAATCGCCATGGCTCAAAAGAAAAATGCCAAAAGTCACGTTAAACCCAAAGGTACGTTTGTTCTTTTTCTATTCTATCATATGTTGCAAGTGGTGGAAATGATGCGCAGCGTTAGACTTCGTTTTTCACTGTCGGCCCATTCAGAGTTGAGTCGCGTCGAACTATTTCATTCAGTCCTGTCTAGTCCTGGTTAGCCAACTTAACGTGACTTAAAAGAAACAGACGACGTTGGTGCGTGCAACTGGGTTGGTTTAGCTAGCTAGCCGTGCTTAACCTGGCTCCGTGTGGCATGTAAAGACTTTTTAAGCACAGCCTTTTACCGACTGCATAAAGACGATCCTATGCCACTGTCAACCGTATACACGCATGGTTTCCAGTTATACCATGAAATGCAAGCTTGCTTAGCGCTGCCTTTATTTTGCCAATAATATTACGATTTAATAACACGACAAACGCTGGTGACCTCTCTGCGTCATAAGAGGTGTTGCTCTATCGCTGCCGTTAACGTTACACCAGCTGTTTATCCGGTGCTCTGCCCGGTTGACCACTCCAAGTCTAGCTCGCGGGATTAGTGTGAAGCACTGGTTCGCACGCGAGATATTACGCCAGATTGCTCTCGTGCGGGCTATGACGTTATTTTTGGACAGTTTAGTCTTTAGGGTCTGTAGCTTTAGTTAGCCGGAAACAAAAAACGGCTGTTTATCAAACATTGAATGTAGGTGTGTGCTGCGAGGCACAAAGCACTCCGCCCCCCATTTAGCCCAGTCGCCTTTCTGAGTGCTCACGTGTCAGTACGGTTTACTGTGGGCGGGGTTCTACGTGGCCCCTCGGGGTCTCCGTTTGTTCCTGGCTCAGTAAAGGAATTCACATCTATATGTTCGCGGCTGCGTAGCTCCATGAAAATACGCAACGTTGCATAAATGACGCGCGTCCAGCGTGTGACGTCACTTTGCCCTCTTCGCCCCAAGGGGCGAACTTTTACACTGTTTGTCTAAGTGTACGGTCTCTGGAGTGGAAACCTGTAAGGGCTAATTAAAAGCCAAAGTAGTTTGATTTCTTACTGCACTTTACCACGGTGACACGTGGCCGTGTGGGTCGATGAGTGTGTACATTGAGCTGAAAGAGACTGTACAAGTTGTAAGAAACTTGCAAAAGCTCTGTGGGTTAACACTTTGCGTTGTGTGGCTTTTGCTGATACAGAGTGCATTACTTTACTTTAGTTTGCTTAGCAGACGCTTTTATCTAAAGCGACTTGCAGGGAGCTGGCGCTCGGTGTCTGGCTCAGGGATACACCTGGTGGGCAATGGATTAGGAGTCAGCTGGGTTTGAACCCACAACCTTCTGCATCCCAGTCTGCCGCCTAACCCATTGAGCCACCAGGCCGCTGGCAGCATTACAGTGCTGAAGTGCATTTCTGCATACTATGCAGCAATGTTATTTTATTAACATAGCTGGAAATCCCTACATCTGACAATGATTGACAACTGCAAGAATTGACGGTGCATTGCAGCTTTCTGCCCAGTTGTATGCCCTGTCCACTACAATATTAAAACCAGCATGTGTGGCTGATGGTGATGGTTAGTATTTAGAGCTTCAGTTTTCCTTTTCCTGGGTATTTTGAAACAGTGATATGACTGAAATAAGATTTGTCGTTAACAAATTTTTTTTTTTATTTCAATTCCACAACATAAATTAACTCAGGAAAAAATAGAAAATAAATGTGCTTTTGTACTTTTTGCCAACATTTATCTAAATTGATGGGGGGGATAAAAATCCCATTGGCTTTTTGTGGCAAGAACCAGGTTGATGCTAACTTCTGGATTAGTGGGAGAGAAACTTTGAAACCAGCGTGGCACACTGGAATAAGGGTATGTTTAATATACCTATATAAAGTATTAGTGTGGTGTCTCTGTCTAATGGAAAATGTCCACTTAACATCCACCCCTGTTCAGGAAGAGTATGGTTTTGTTGTTGCTACATTTGGACTTAAATTAGAGTCACCTCTTTTCCCTATTTACGATGTGCTCTCTTTATTTTTCTACATAATGTGTCACTTCAATCCCTCAGGCATCCACTTCTGTGAAGTAATGGAAGTTGCTGAAGTATTCAGAGAAAGAAGGGTAAAGGTCTCGTGTGTTGCACTGGAACTGGTGTGTGGTGCTGTGTTTTGTCGTTTGAATCTTCAGTGTGTATTCTTTTACCAGATAAAACCCTGTAGATGTAAAACCTCACCTACCTAGCATGAAGTGCAATGCAGTGGTGTTGCCTGCTGTTAAATCTGAATATTAATACTACACAGACACTGGTTAGGGTCCCAATTGCCTTTTTATCAGACTTTGCTATACAGACTGCAAACTCGAAAAGCGCCATTTTTCGGAAGAACATCAGGAAACTTTGTTAATCCATCTGAAGGATGCTCATATTTTCTTGTTTACCATGCTTAATGGTTATCTTTTCAGTCAGTGCATTGCAAAATGTGTATACAGCAGTGAAATGATTATTTATATCATCATCTGGACCAAAGTTTTGGTTATATTATGTTGTCATGTCCATCTCCGAAACCGTCAAAAGTATTATTTTCTAAAAAGCTGAATGTACTGCACTCTGCTTGACCTTCCTAGTTGCAGTCAGCTGCTAAAATCTAATGAGAGTTACTAACTAGCAAATGATAGTGTTGTTTAGGGGATTTCTCACAACAAAGCCAGACACGAGGATTTGTCCCCTACCTTTTTTCCTCCGTTGTGTGCAGATGACAGCCACCATCGATGCAATGTAATGTGCACCATCACAAACCCTAGCGCTGTGCTGTTGAATTAGTTAACATTATCAGGAGAACCTCAAAACAGGGATTCTGTCACCATGACTGTAAAGTGTGTGAAGAAGTTGCATTTAGTTAGCAAAAGGTCAGAGGTCCCCCGTTGGTATGCAGTGTTAAAGGTTAGAAAATGTGTGCATTTAGCATGAATACAAACCTGCATGTGAGTGTACACACATGAGCACGACTGTTAAAAGCCTCGGGGACAAGCAGCCAGTTTGGAGGCGGTGCACACAGCAGCAGTCCTTACATAAGACTCAAGAGGAGCTGAGCAGACTGAATAATATGTACAGAGCGTCACAGAGACTGTGCAGAGTGTTTTCCATTTTGTTAAGAAAGAAGACGTTAGTGTGTGCGTGTGCGTGCATGCCAATGTGTGAATTAGCTGCTGTGGTCGTATGAGAATGGAGTGTACAGAGGAGCAAAGCGGTATGTTAATGCATTGTGCTTTTTTTAGGCTATTTAGTAGAAATCAAGTATCAGTTGACTTCGAGGTCGTGCATGCTGTATTAACGTGTTCCTCTTCCTTGTATTCTTTGAAGTAGTTTTGCACAAAGAAAACTATTACCTCCCTTGCCTTATTTAGTCTGATTAAAAGTGTTGCTAATCACAAGAACTAATAAGTATCTGTACATGTAAACTTTAAGTTCTTACTGGTAAAATGTCACCATGCCAGTGTAGCAACATTATCAATCATGTGGCTTGCGTATTGGCTTGAAAACCACTGCTATAGCATTGCTGTACAATCTGTATGAACAGTTTTGTTAGTCATGATCTGGCCTTTTATCTAATGGCAATAAGCAATATTTGTAATAATCTGTTAGTTTTAATTTATAACTTGCACCCTGTAATCATATTCACATTTATTGACTAACACTAATGTTTATAGCTGTGCGTGTAGTTACGAAGGGAAAATAAGTATATGTGTCTTTTTGTGAAGCTAGATAAGTCACTGTAGCTGCTCAGTTTTCATGTCTGTTGTTGCGCATCTAAGGAATCCAATGTCCGCCCCTGTGTGTCTTACACAGTTCCACGTTGCAGTGCTCTGGATTTTGTCTCCAGCTTTTATAATGGTAGCATGGATATAGAATAAAAGTGGAAAGAGGCTAACCAACTGATATGGCACCCAAGTGTTAAAGCAGCAAATAGAACTGAAGCTTGAAGTATTAATTACCTGAGCTGATGACACAGCGCTACAGAGGACATTAAATATGACTGTATAATCATCCAGATCAGGCAGCATTAGGGGGGGGTGTTCCTTTTAAATCTGCCAGTGGCCTGGCAGTGATGTCGATGATAGTGTTGTTCCCCCTCTCTTTCCCTCTCTTGCTGTGTGTCAGGGCCAGCTGGTCTAACAGCACTATAAATAGCTGTTTTTGACCTCCAGAACCATATCGGGCTCAGAACGGAGAAATATTGGCAGTGAGAAAGGATGACTGACAGTTGAGCAAATGAAAGGAAGCCAGTCAACAAAGAAAGACAGGAGGGGCAGACAGACGGCAAGATGTGAGGTGTTGTGTTAGCTTAGCTCAGACTGTGTGGGTCACTTTTGTGGCTAGTTGACCTGTTATTTCTTTTGCTACCAAGTGAGGTCATCAGGATGGGCGATCCAACCACCTTGATAAAGACTGACACTTGTGCTGTTGGTGCAGCTATCCCTACTGTTATTGGTGAGGAATTGGAAGGTGAGGAACATGTATGTTCAAGTACTACTGATTAGAGAGCCGAGAAGGACCAAGCAGTGTGAAGGTCACTGTGTGGAAATGGTGATTTTGCTGTAGGGTGAAGGAGTGAGAGTTAAATTAAGCCTAAAGTTACAGTTTCCCAAAGCTCCAGTTTTTTGTCCGGGAGCCAAGCTCTCAACTTACTGCTTGTGGATTAGTTTTCTGTCTTGTTGACTTCGTAAGTATTCTGTCAGCAGTACATAAACACATCCCAAATTATCACCTCAGTACCGCATGGAGTTATGGTTTTTGATTGAAATATGTAAGCCAGCGGTTGTTTTGTTTCTATAGCCTAGCTGCATTTCTGTAGTAGTAGCTGTTATGGTTCCAGCAGGTCAGAGTGAATTTGACCCACATTCATTATCCACTTTTAGGTTTTAGAATATAGTCAATACATCATGTCACATTTCTCTGACATCAAGGTGTGTTAAGCTCCAGCAAACAGTGAGCTGACCGAGTAGAGTAGTAGGAACACAAAACAGGTGTGATGATGATATTCTTAACTGTTTCTGGGATTGACAACGAGCACTAGGATTCCTCAAAGGGTTTTTGTGTTTATCAGTAATATTATATACTGATCAGTGTGACCAGTTTGCAAGGTATACTGATACATGCAGTCTCCCTTAACTAGGCTCTGTGTCCAAGATATGTTCTTGTACCATGTAGTGCTCTGAAACACCTGTTCCTTCTCTCTTCTGCTATGTTGTCCCATCACACATTGTGGGTTGTCATCAGCACCCCCAGAATAGCTTCTCAGGAGTTTTTTATTTTCTGTTGCCACTTTCTTGGTTCCTTCCCCAGAACCAGTTTTGAGGAATTGGCACAATACAGCAGACTGCATTTGATTCCTAAGACATTTCCCCAATTTCAGTTTTAAAAATGATAATAACTTTTAATAGCATACTAAAATTCCTATATGCTCTGAATCAGGTGGCATTGTGAATCAATATATTGTCTTTTTTTTGCAGATGGTACTAAACCCCAGTCGGTCAATAAAAATGGGAAGAAGGCAGACTCTGGGTCCAGCAGCAGCAGCTTCTTCACCTGGTTTATCGTCCTAGCCCTGCTGGGTGTCTGGACATCTGTGGCCATGGTCTACTTCGACCTGGTTGACTATCAGGGAGTCATTGGTGAGTACACATGTCTTCATCTTCTCTGTTGTCTAGTAGTAGTAGTAGTTTTCTATTGATATTTATCCTAATCATGCTTGTGTCATCTGTACACAAAGACAACACCTGCCATCTGTTGCTGAAGGGGGTTTATATTTACCATTGTTAGAAGACCTCAGATCAACCAACATTATGTTGGTCATTACCAACATCATATGTCTACTTCCTCTTGTGTCCTGTTCCACACTTGACAAATCTGCCATTAATGAAGATTATAGATAGAATGAAATGGCTGCACACATCAGTCATTGCTGCCTCGCGTCTGTATCATGTAGACCACACACCTTCATTATGCTTCGCTGTCGCTGCTTTGCATCCCCAATGACTAACTTTGAATGTTTTTGCCTGGGTAGTATGTATCTGATACAGATGTATAAATAGTTATTAATGTTTTTTTCTCCAATATGTCTGTTTTCTGTTTTGCATGCAGACAAGGCTAAAGGCTTGCAAATTAACCTGTCTGAGGCCTTTCAAGGTAAAAATCTTATATTGATATTTTTGCTAACTCTTTCTCTGCTCTTAACTGGTTTAGATCTCAGGCTTCTCTGTCAATAACCTTTTGTCATAGCGTTCTACTGTGTTCACATTTAACAACAAAGACACATTTAATGTTCGAATACAAGAAAACATATTCTATTCTATTTATTGTGATTAAGCAAATATTTAAAAGAAGCCTATTTAGCTTTTAGCTAGTTGTGACTTTCAGCGACCGGTCTGTTAAATTGGGTACAATTAATCACAGGGCCACTGTCTCTAGATAGCATTGAGCCTTTATGTGATAATTGTTAAGTCTTCCACATGCTTGGTGTATTTCCTTGAATAGATGTGATCATAATCTTTCTAGTGTTTCCTAAAACAATAAGTTATATGCCCACATGCACATTAAAACTATTTCAGCATCCAGCTATGAACAACGTGTCTTTGTGCAATTTGTGAGGTCAAACGGTGTTTGTCCCTGCTGCAGGTAAACTGGTGGCCTACGACACAGATGGCGATGGTGATTTTGATGTTGAGGACGCTAAAGTTCTGCTAGGCAAGTCATAATCTCTAACCTCTAACTAATGTGACTGTGAGTGTCTGTGAGTGAGTGTCCTGCAGAAAAGGAAACTTGTATTAATTCTGTACATTCAGTATGTTCCCAGTGATAAACACCTGGGAAATTTCACGAGTCACAGCGTCTTCATATTTAGTATGATGATTTCTGCAGGCCACTGATTAATGTGTGTTCCATTAGTTGACATCTGGGTTTTTTTTGCATGCCTTTCAATAGTAAAACAACTATCAAACGTGGTTTAATGAATGAAAACAGAAAACTATGCTCTTCAAATTCTTTGGATCTTATGTGACTTTAATCACTAAACCTCAGACGTCTCAACTCAAGAAGGTAAGTGCTCTATAGGAAGGCCATAACTAACAATGACTACTATGAAACAACCTGCAATGAATGACTAGAACTAATATCAATTTAATTCATCAGGGTCATCGGCTGAGGTTATATACCTTCTAAATTATATAACTTAAAGCAGCTTTAGGGCAACTATATGTACAGGTTCTTGCAGCACCCAATAGAAATGTATTTGCGTGTTGAGGTTAAGAGCATTGTAGCAGTATCGATGTGAAGCTCAAAACACTTCAGACAGCTGGGATCTTGATAAAACACTTCTCGGCTGTCGTCTGTCATTCCCCTTGTGAACGTGACTGCAAGGATTAACAGATGCCCATGGATGACCTTCCATGGTTTTTTGACTGTCTTCTGGTTGTTTTGATTTGAGTCCTCATTGTGCAGAAAGGTGGTTCTGCTTTCTGTTCAGCCCATCTTAGGCCTGTCCGTACAGTGCACACACACACACGCATGCATGTATAAAGATTTAGGGATTTCACTGTTGGAAATGATAGCTCAAGGTAAATTAGTTGGTCAGGAGTAGAAGGCCAAACTCCAATTACTTCTACTAGAGCCTGGGTGGATCCCTTGCTTCCTAACCTACGCTTAACACTTTTCTTACCTTCTCCTCTTGTTTCCTTCCCTTTCTTTCTTTCATTACATCCCTTTCCTCTATTTAATTACACTCCTTCCCTTTCTTTGTGCTTTTTGTTCGGCCCCCCCCCCCCCCCCCACTTTCTTTCCCCACATTGTTCCTCCTTCCTCCTTTGCACTTATTTTTCCTTCATGAACCCATGCCCCTACCCTTCCACCCCCATTTTGCGTAGGCTTGACCAGTGAGGGTGGTCAGGGTGAATCCGAGGTGCTGGATTGGTTAGAAGAAGTGGACGAGGCTGGATCTGACTGGTTAAATGGTTTCTTCACTTTCCTATACGGTCTGATAAATCCTCTGGAGCCGCTGGATGAGGAGGACGAGGAGCACAGTACCTCAGGAAGAATCATGGACGCACAGGAGGAGGATGAGGAAGATGAGGATGAGGGAGGGGTCAGAAGAGGAGCAAAAGATGATGGAAATCCAGGGCAGAAGATCATTATAGTCGGCCTCCATAACCAATAGCCTCAGGACAACTGCAGGCTGATTATCCTTTAATGCACTTACTTTGAACTGAATGGCCTCAACAGCCCAAGCCACAATGTCAGGAAAGATGTTCTACTGTATTTCTCTCCCACTTTTGCAGGTTTTTGCAACCCAACCAATACCTTTGAATATAGATATACCTGGCCTTGTGCTTTGGGCCTACATTATCCCATGTCTCACATACTGCAGAGCACAAAAAACTTCATTCTTGAATCAGCCGAATCTTGAGAAAGTGAAATCCTGTTGATGTTTCCTATGATGTCAGTTCCTCTGCTGCAATATGATACTCAGGAACACTTTTCTAAGCCCCAACTTACTTTTTATTTATTGTCTTAATCCCTTTCTTAGAATCCGCTAATACATCGTCATGTGCACAGCTGTGTTGGCAACAGATAGAAGCACTGAACAACACAAACTGCAATGATTGGAAAGCTCTTCATGCCATTTAGTTGTGTCCTGTTGCTGCATGCCGTAACACTGACCCTGAAAACACTTACTGGACTGGCAGCATGAATTTTTTAAATCCCTATCAGAATGAAAGATTTTGGTATTGGGTTGGACCCCAATTCTACCCGATGATGAAAACAGCTGTGTCTTAGCTACTATAGAACATGTGCACAGTTTCAGACTTCAGACAGTTTTCAGAGGTCGGGCCACAGGATTCTCAGGCTGGGTTCAGACATATGAGGGATACACATACGGAGATGACTTAATCTATTTGATGGAATATGTTCATCTAACAGAATAAAATCTTTATTTATATTTCAGTTTACATGTAATTCCAGGGTCAATGTATCAAACTGCTAAATTTAGTTTTTTCCTCTTTGTCACTAACATAACCTCCGTTCCAATTTGATGGAACTTGTTGCTACATTAGTGTTGTCGAGAGTTCTTTTAATTGAAAAAGCAGTAAAACTATTACTGAAACTGATAATGATATAAAGCTCAGGTAAATTATGTTTTGTCTTTAAATGTATTGATATGTTAAAATTATTAGTTTCAAATGTATCTCTTATACATGTTAACACAGCTATGTGCATTATGTGCATGCCCGCTGAGCTTGATGACTTGAAGGCAGATTCTTGTAAATGACTACATGTGCTATATATGCTCACTGTGTGGGCTGACGAGCACAGGAGCCAATCTACAGACACTCACTATAGTCAGTGTGTGATGTGACCCTCGCCTAGCAGGTCCTGTATCTGGATAGAGGTAGTAGCATGTTAATAATTGGGGCATCAACTTGACCTGTCACAGAATGTTCGTAGGACTGTATTTTTATTAGGAGTATGCATAAGCTCAGTGCCTCCTGTCCTTCAGGTCCTTGTGTATTGTACAGGAATTGTGCTTTCTCTTGTTTGCTGGTTATGTTATACCATCTGCTCAGCAGCAGCATGCTTATGTTCTATTTTCTGCATTTTCTTTTAATGTAATAAAGGCTTAACATTTGTGGCTATGTGCAGACAGAATGTGGTAAGTCAGGTTTGTTTATGTTCTGGGTTGAAGGTGAGAGGAGTGCACTGCAGGATGAGGGTGTGACGCAGAGAGGAGGCTAGTTTGATTCATGCTTGAATTTACTAATTGCTGCTATGAGCTTAGATGGCTGAAACACCTGCAAATTGTGTGTGTGATAGAGGGTGTGTGTCTGTGTCAACAGCTTTGCAGTGAACCTGTCAGTTATGAATGCAAAAAACATTGTGTGATTTGGAAACAGGCTAGTCCTGCTTTAGGGTGGAGTGACTCCAGGCATACCTCGCAAAGAGAAATGAATCCTCGTGGTACTGTAAAGATGGAGCAGGTGCATACACTGTGAATTATGGATTGACTGTCTATGGATAGATGGTATCATTTTGTATATGTGACCCCTGGCTCATTGTGTGCAGTTGTATAGCACAAATTCCACAGTGTTACTCACTCAGATTATTTCCAAGTCTGTTGGTTTGACAAGTTGCAATTACAGAATTAAAAAGCCTAAGGGATTTAAAGTGTTAGTTAAGGTTATTTGACTGATTTCTCTGTGCTGTATAAAACATTAATATTGACACATGAGCCATTGCACAAGAGAGCAGTTCTACAGAACACTGAGTACTAATTTCTTGACTTGCATGTGGTATTGAGAATTTTTACTAAGCTTTTATGGTTTGGAAACATTTGTTTCTCGTTGTCCCAATGTGTTCTTATTCATTTGAACATCAGCAAAGCAGAGTACAGAACAGGAAGAGCAGAAGAGAAGCAGAGAGAGAGGTATCGCCACACAAATGTCTGCATGACAATCTGATGAGCTCACTGGTCACAGAGCAGATCATTCACTCCTGCTTCAGTTTTTGACTCCTGGTGGTGGTCCTGTCCTTCATATACACTCTTTGTGTGTTATAACTCTGTGTATTCCCAGTTCAACCAGAACTCCCAGTGCCTAGGTTCAAGAGGAGAGAGAGGAAAAAAGAAGGAACCAGAGGAACTAAGTATCTGGCAGCAATGAGAGCTGCATCTCTAGGCCTAGGTGGGGTGCTAGCTTTGACCAACTTGATGTGGTGGGGAAAACATCTCTGGACAAACTGAATGGAAAATAAAATCAAACTATTTCAAATTTACAAATGACATAATTTGTCATTATTTAGTAATAATACTATTAGTAACCTATACACTTGTGTTGGAATGGGTTTCTCCATTGCATCCTTTTCCATTTTGCAAAGTAACCATGCATGGTGTACGAACCAGCTCAGTAGGTGTGACGACAGTCAAAGCATTATGTGTCTACAGTTGTCTCTGTTAGGCTTCATTGCTAGTGGAAATGTGTTGCTTTTTAGATTTCTGCTTCAAACTGGTATCAGCAGTCTGTACTCTGGACATTTTTCTCTTTACTTTAATAGTCACTGTATTCTGTTTAGCTTCGGGAAGTAGATACAGCCTTTCTCTCATTGACTACTAGGACACAGGCTGGGAAACTGCTATTATTCAGTTATTCTGGGGACCAGCTACTGGGGCTGTTTCAGTGGAAGAAAACGGTGTATATTACAGTTGTCATACACTGCATATCCTGTGTGACCTGTCACATGTGGCTTCGTTTGATAAAGGTCTTTAAACTATCAGTTGTCAAAAGTGGGAATGTGAAACACCACAATTTAACACAGAATTACATTTGAGAAAAGTTTGCCAGAAAATGAGATTGTTAAAGCCAACTCCAATCAGACAACAACAATTTTAATAAATTCTTTTACCAAATAAAACCCTAAAAAAATAAAACAAATCCCTATATCTGCATTAACAGCCAATAAATAGAGAAGAGTAAGATATTAACCAGAGATGTTAGATCAGCTGATTTGGGGCAGATTGTGATACCATTATAAGTTTGAAGCAGCTTTGTTAAGAGCAATGGTGCCCCCTCTTATCCAGCCAGACTCTGCTGAAATCAGTATCTGCAGCTTTTTACTGCATGTGCGCTTTTGACACTTTTAGTGTTTTTGGAGAAATGTACCTCAGGAAATTATGTTGTGTAAAGTTGATGATAACCTGATTATATTATTGCACCTCAAGGGAAGTAGTTAATTGGATTTGTCACTACTTGCTATTTGACTTCACACATGGCAACCGACATCACACTGTGCTTTGCTTAAACAGAGATTGATTGGGCATCTTGTCGTCAGGATTGGACATGCTGTGAATGAATAGAGAATCCGTTGTCATGTTCAGGCAGGAACATATTTATTAAATTAAATTGCAGCAGATAATCACACAGCCTGACATTGCATTGTGATTAGATTGATTGTACTTTCATCACTGGGATGACCCTTGTTTCACAGGTTTTTTTCCTGCTTTGTTGAGTCAGAATGTAGGCCATTAAAACTCTTGGTCCTCCATCAGTGTTGTTTGGTTGGCTTCAGCACAGGCTGAGTTAAGCTTTAATGCAGCATTTGTGAACCCCTGAGTATTCTGAGCTATGGACCAGGCTTGTGCAGCTGTTCCTAGGTGATGGGAACGATGAATTCTGTAAATGGACTAATCGCTTTCTGTAACGACTGCTATTGCATGGACTAGAATCCAGTGTTGTAACTCCTGTCTTGTATTTTATAATGTCAGATGAGACACCTGGAGACGCAGCCAGTAGAAGAGCTAAGAAAGGTATCATCATGCATCTTGTTACAGTGTGGGCAAATGGATGAAGCTTCAACTACTCACACACGTTTTTATTATATAAAGTAAAACCCCCGCAATCAATTTTAATGATGACCTGAATTATTAAAATTGCAGGTTTATTTAAAGATAGTTGTCCCAATTGTGAATTTGTGACTTGATACCCCGTCTTAAACCAGAGCAGTATTATTCTACCAGCCTTTGCTAAAAATGTTTGAAAATATTACATACATACATACATACATACATACATACATAAAGTTTCGTGGAGGTGAAAGTAAAGGAACATGGCATGGGCCTGGTGTTGCTGTGGCTAAATATGCTCCTAACTCATCCGGAGACGTACACACGCATGTGTGGTGATGTGTGATAACACACTAAGTCTCATTGTATGAGTAGCGAAACGCCAACCAGTGTTGTTGATCATCCATCCCAGAAACCTCTCCAACAAGGGATGTGGGCCAGAAGCTTCGGGAGGCTCTAAAGCAGCAGCTAGCCATCATCCACGAACGTGTGGAGGCCAAGAAGCTTGCCAAGTTGGCTCTGGCTGAAGTCAGGAAACTGCTGGCGAAAGAGGAGGAGGACAAGAAGCTGAAGCTGGGGAGGAAGGAAATAACAGCCAAAGTGAAGGAAAGATTGGCTGCTGTGCTGAAGGTGGAAGAAGAAAAACTAGAGAAAGAAGAGTTGGAGAAGGCCAAGGAGAAACAACGGAAGATAAAGGCAAAACACCCAAATGAGAAAAGAAAAGAGAAGAGCAAGACTGACAAGGAAGAGGAGGAGAAATCAAAGAAAAGAGGGGAGAAAGGGGAGAAGTCACAGCAGTTGAAGAGGGAGGGAAAGAAAGCACAGAAAAACAAGGGAAGAGCAAATAAACCTCCCATGGAAAAAATAAAGAAAAGCAGAGATAGAAGATGACAAGAGAAATGCTGCAGAAATCCTCTGATTTGAGTGCTAGAGCTCTGGGTCATTTTGTTCTTGAACAAATGCCTCCATCAGTGGTAGAAGGTAACGAGGGCTGAGACAGAATTCAACAAGTTTGTCTTTTATCAAATGAAAGAATTTGTAGAATAGACTTTTGTCTAAGCAAGTAATATATCAGAAATAATATTTTGGGCTGTTTGAGGTTACTTTTTCATTTAGCTAGTTAGAGCTCTTTTTATTCTTCAGTCTAGTGCATGAAGGAAGACGATCTGGAATGATAGGAGAAATGGAAAGTGTAGTATTACAGTTACAGGGGTCACATGTCTTTTAGAATCGAGTGTGGTTTATGCTCAGATTTTACTGCACCACTATCAAATCTATTGCATCAATTTCTTCTCAGTTGACACAAAGTGGTTTTTTGTATTTATGGGGTTACGTGTTCCTCCTCTATAAATGTTTCATTTTCTTTTGCCAATAAAATCTTTGGAAGTATTTTTTGTCTTTGTAATACGTGTGGACCTTCCTGAATGAGTTTGTGTATTAGGATGTATTCTATAGGCCATATTATGTATCATTAGTTGGTGGATAACACAAATTGTCCTTTAAAGCACATTACCTTCACCCAAACTCGCCTGCGTATTGTGAAATGTGTCAGAAATGTCACAAAAGTATTGAAAACTGTATTTCAATGTCAATGCGACTCACTAGACTCCATAATCCTCTAAACCTGTTTGAGTGAGGTTTTCTGGTCTAACCTGTCAGAGAAAGCCATTGCTACTAGTTTGATATAAGAATTTGCCCAATGTATCTTAAGAACAAACCATAACGTGGCTTAAAAATGTCTTTCTCAGAAGGTTTGGATTATAAAGCTGTTTTATTTAACTCCTTTCAATTTTCAGACACAGATTTAAAAGCCAGAAACTAAATACAGAGTCAATACTTTCTAATACACACAAACACGTGTAATGTTTATGCAGTGTATGAAAACAGTCTGAATTTCACACATGCATGTTTCCTGCCAACAACATGTGCATCATCTCATGTAGGGCTGAAAGAGAAAGACGTTGTTGTCGCTTCACGTAGAGAGGAAACTTCTGCGCCAGTGGACACTCCTGAACCTGAACCTACACCAGAAGGTAACGCGCATTGTTATACACACAGTGTTATAACTGGTACATAATAAGGGAAGAGCATCAGGATAGGAAACCCTCACACTGAGCCTCCAGTGCAGAAACATGTCTGGACGCCAGCATTGATCTCAGATCAGTTTAGAAAGTGCAGAAAGGATTTGTTTGAACTCATTCTGGTGATTATATTACAGCGCATAAATACTATGTTGTGCTAAATGCTTTTCAGATTTGATCCTGGAAACTTTCTTGGTTTAATAAGTTAGTGAGCCGTACAGTTGTTTCCTTGTCTCTTACCATTTCACACTCATTGTAAACACTTTACGTGGTCATGAAACTATCAACCAAGGATTTATTTTTTTTGGCAAATGTACAACTAATACATGACGCTCTATCATTTTTAAGCCCACATGTGCAAAGGATTAAGAAAACAAATCCTGCACTAAAGACATCCACTTTGTGGTCACTCTGGGCACCGACAGTATAGCAGAAGCTGAATCTATGCTACGTCAACACGACAGCTGCCTGATATCTGCTGATATCTATTCTTTTACACCACCTGTATATTTTACTTCAATGTCACCCTCAGCTGTTGTTGAACCCGACCCTGTCCCTTTGGAAGATGTGATTGAAGCTGCTGTAGCAGAGGCCGCTTCTGCAACACCACCAGGTGTGTGAGTGTGAATGCTGTGACATCACAACATTAAAATGCACAACGGCATATGTACGTAACTTACTGATGTGATTGGATGGTTGTAGACAACGAAAACGTACACTTTCTCTTTAGCCTTTGTGATGTTCAATATGAAATGTTAAGTATATTTATTTCGAAAGGATGTTGGGGATTAACATCAGGCCTGCACGGTGCAAAGCTTAGTGTGAGAGATTCTGTAAAAGTCTCTGCTTTGCTCCTCAAGAGCCTGAGCCTGAACCTGAAGTAATAGCGGAGGCTGAACCAGAACCAGAGCCTGAGCCTGAACCTGAAGTAATAGCGGAGGCTGAACCAGAGCCTGAGGCTGAACCAGAGCCCGCGGAGAATCTTGAGGTTTGTACAGTGCTTACAATGTCTGCATTAGGAACAGAATTCTCTTGGAGACATTTGTGGCTGAAATTAAATGTCCACAATTCATATTTAATGAATAAGGTGTGATGGTGGACACGATTAATTAAAAACTTGTTGGTGTATTCATTTTCAGGTGATTGAGGAGGATCCAGAGGTCCTGGAGGAGGAGCTTCCTGTTGTGGAAGAGGTATGAAGTTTTGTTAGTTGTTGCATTGTATTTCAGACACACTATGCTGGAAGACTGTGGAGAGTAAGGTAAGTATGTTGTTTTTTGGCTCACTCCTGGTGAAAAGTTTACAAGCTTCCAAAACTACCTGTAGCAACAATGTAACAACTACAGATTTGTGTAAGCGGACTGTATTCTTTTTTGTTTGGCTAATAGTGTGGCTTTATTTAGGCTGCTCTAGCTGAGGACGAGCCAGCATATGAGGAGGTTGCAGACCACATGATGGCAGATGAGACTGTGGAGGAGGAGGAGGAGGCAGTAAACGTGGCGGTGGAGGAAGAGGCTACCGGGGAGGTGGCAGAGAAGGTAGAGGAAGAGAGTGCCCCTACAGAAGAAGCTGTGGAGGAAGTAGCTGAAGAAGAGGAGGCAGCTCCTGCAGAGGAACCTGCAGAAGAAGATGAAGCTGTTGAGGATGTAGCAGAAGAGGAGGCGACAGCTCCTGCAGAAGGAGAAGAAGAAGAAGCTGTTGAAGAGGTAGCAGAGGAAGAGGAGACAGCTCCTGCAGAAGAAGAAGTGGTTGAAGAGGTAGCAGAAGAAGAGGAGACAGCTCCTGCAGAAGAAGAAGTGGTTGAAGAGGTAGCAGAAGAAGAGGAGACAGCCCCTGCAGAAGAAGAAGCGGTTGAAGAAGAAGCTATTGAAGAGGTAGCAGAAGAAGAGGCCACAGCTCCTATGGAAGAAGAAGAAGAAGCTGCTGAAGAAGTAGCAGAAGAAGAGGAGGTAGGGGAGGCAGCACCCCTTGCTGTAGAGGAGTACGCACCTCCCTTAGAAGAGATGGTGGAAGAGGCTGCTCCAGAGGAGGAAGAGGCTGCTCCAGAGGAGGAAGAGGCTGCTCCAGAGGAGGAAGAGGCTGCTCCAGAGGAGGAAGAGACAGAAAAAATAGTTCCAGGTAAGATAGAGCTAAAAAGACTAAATCAGTGCAGAACCTCAGCCCAAAATAACTTTGAGTAGCACCAATGAAAAAAGAGATTATTATTAATGTAGAAAATGTTATCTTACAATCTAAGAATTGTTAAAACACAAATTACAACTGTATGAAAATTTTAATTATTCCAGAAACAAATGGACTTGTCAGAGCAAAAAGATTGGACTGAGGGAATCTCACGACACTCCCGGCAGAACATTGTTATTTAGTTTGTCATATTCCCGCCACAGAAATGATTTTGTCTAAAAAACCTAAAAGCTGCACTTTCTTTTTGCCTCATAGTCATAACTTTCCTTGGGCTGTCTCTTCTTCACCCTTACCTGACAGCAAAACTGAAATCCATCTATTTGGACCAATGCACACACACAACGGTCACCAAATGTTATATTCTCACACGTTTAAGCTTGCTGCGACATTTCTCTTGTCACGTTTCAATAGTAAGCTAATGAGTGATAAGACGATGTCACGGGAACTGGTGCTTAATTAATCCGTCACTGAACAATCAGTATTGCCGCGATCATCATTCATTATTATTATATTATTATCCCATTGAGCAGCCAGGTTAGCATGGTGTACACCACGCTGTTAGCATGGTGTACACCACGCTGTTAGCATGGTGTACACCACGCTGTTAGCATGGTGTACACTACGCTGTTAGCATGGTGTACACCACGCTGTTAGCATGGTGTACACCACGCTGTTAGCATGGTGTACTGTGCAGTGAACAGATCTTTTTTTTCTACTGTCACAGAGACAGAAGAAGTGGAGCACGAGGCAGAGGAGGCAGCAGAAGGTGAGTACACACCACACACTTGATTTGGAAAGAACAATCTTTAGGTGATGAAGAGGTTTACTTATCAATTTCTCTTTGCTCCTGCAGAGTTTGTGGAGACAAATGAGCAGATTCAGGATGAGTCCACAGGTAAGAACACGCACAGTCATACACAGTACGATATGCGGTTTGTTAATCTGATTACTGATTGGACAGAACTAAAACACGTCCTGTGTTGCTGTGATCCTGAACAAACAGAGATTTGTGAAATGATTTTTAAAACATAGCCCAACTGCGTGTCTGTCACGTCTTTAAACGATCAAACAGTTGATATCTGCCACCTCTGCATGTACAGGGTTATGCTTGTACACACAGAAACCTGAAGAGAAGTGGTGAGATGTTTAAATGTAGCACCTTACTAAGCTGTAGTTATGTTCAGACAGTGTGTTGGTAACACGTGTCTGCTCCCACATGTTACAGGTCACACTGTGAGCTTTGCAGTTATGGAGAACACTGATCAGTGTGGGTTTTCTCCTACTTATTTCTAGATAGTTGACGTCAAAGACGATGTTTAGTTGCCACACCTGGCAGACCCCATTCCCAGACCAGCCCCTTCTCCCCTCACCACGTATAGAGCAGACCTACATGGAGACCAACTGTCCCTTCATCAGCCAGTGCTCTGGTTTTACCGTTCACTATCACTGTGAAAATTAATCTCTTCCCATTTGTTCGTCCCTCAGAAACGTAGAGGCTTCCACAGCTGTCCCACAGCGACCCACTGATGTTGCATCAGCAGTACCTGAGAGCGCTCAGACCGATGATGCACCTCTCCACCTCCTGAGAAACGACTAAGTCGTTATGACAACACTCGCCCCCCCCCCCCCCCTCGTCTTTCTGTTTTTCTCTTTTTAGTGTCAGTGTGTGACATATTGGTTGAATTGTTTACTAGTATGCTACTTCTGTTTTCAACCTTTGTTTTTTATTTTTAAGTATGTGTTTGCTGTTCTGTTTTTCTTCAACTAGATCCGTTTCTGTTCCGGGTGCTTTAGTTCTGTGTGTCTGTGGCCTGGTGTCCAGAAAGTCCACCAGAGTCTTGAATCTGCACGAGCTGCAACACTAATCTTTGTTTTGAAGTGTGTGTGTGACGCAGCTTGCTGCAGCTCAGTTTCTGATCAGAATGAGGCTGAAGATGAGTAAACGTGTCGAACACCTCCACTCTCTGCTGCTGTCTCTGAAGGAGACTAAAGGTTTCTGGTGTTGCAGACTTACAGACAGCCTCAGTTCACCTTTTTCCTGGTTTGGTGATGTGGATTCTATGCAAAGCTGTGGTGATGTGTGTCACACACCTCCCCTTATAGCCCCAGCCAGTTTCTTTACCACTCAGTATGTGTTGACTCCAGGATGAGCCATATGCTAGCACATGAAAGTGTGTGTGTGTGTGTGTGTGTTTGTGTGCGTGTGTGTGTCCCTTTTATAACCCGAGATGAGTGTGTTTTTTAAATGGGTTTACAAATCCCTTGCTTGTGAGACTGTCCTTTTTTGTTTGTTCTACTACAACTGTGTGTGTTTGTGTGTGTCTGGACATTCCTAGCATTTTTTTAATCATATTTTAGATGTGCTTACCAAGACAATCAAACAGACCATCGAATAAGATTTAGATGTAATTCTGAAGTTGTAATGGTTGAACTGTGATATCAATGAGGACACTGTGAACGGTGCGGAAGTGTCATTGTGGCGCAAAAGAGAAACCAGATACAAGATAAATGCAGAGGCTCATCAAGCATTTGTAACCCTCTGCGACCCAGATCCCGTTTTGGTTAAGTTATTTGTAGCTCGCAGGGGGTTCAACTGATCAAGTGCTGAATTCCTTCAGCACTGGTGAAGCCTCGTTTCCTCTGTGTAACTGAAGAAGCCACATGCGACGTTGGAGGTGTAATCATGACACAATGAAACATTTCTTACAGGATGCTGACAATGTGCACCTGATGATGCGGGTGGGTTTCAGAGAGAGTCACACGTTACTGTAACTAGCAGATAGTTTTTAGGGATGCAGCACATTCCAGCGGTGTGGGGAAGCTGTATGACGTGTGTTTTTCTTCCTCCTAACACTAGTGTGTCTTTTCTGTTTCCTAACACTTTATAAGTCAATGTGAACTTTTGCAGAGAGAGAGAGATTCTAGATTTGTTTTTAAGGAATATTTTTAAAACCTAAAATAAAGATGACTTGTAATTTTAAGTAGTTTGTGACAGGCAGGTTTAAGGAGCTATGCCACTTCAGGACCAGCTGTTGAAAGAGCAATGCTCTTCAGACTGCAGCCTTTTTGTGCTTCATCACTAAATCGCACACATGCTGTTCAGCGTTTGTGATTCACGGGTCGCTACCAGCGTGCAACATCAGGTTACACTGAGTAGTGTGTGGGGTTTGTTTAGTCTGCAGTTCCAACAATGTCCTGTACACGCTGACGACAGTAATTAAATTATTGTGAATTGATGATGATGGTAACTGGATTTCTAAAAGGGGATTAAAATTGTCAGTTTTCTGTAAATGAGCTGTTCTGGGAGCTGTAATAAAATGTTTTGGACAACACAGTTGTGACATCGGTGTCTTCATTACTACAGAGAGTTACAGGAAACGGTGACGGTAAAACTTAGTGGTTCAGAAGACAGAACATCAATAAGATTGATCTTTTTAGTTGTCTTCTAGAGCACATTGTCTTTTGGAAAACAGCACATTTACTGTGCCACGGTGGAATTATGTTTTGAGTTCACTCCTCAGAACGTTCACCATGGTTTCTGTCTCTGATCGTGGTTCTCTGCCGTCTTTAAGTCTTAGAAATATCTTTCATCTTTTCCAGACTGACACATGTCAAAGACTTAGTTTGTCATCTGTTCTTGAATTGCTTTAGATCACATGTTGCTGGTTGACATGGACATTTTCCTGACTCTGTTTAAAAGCGTTACTGTAAGTTTAAAAGCTGTTAAACTTACAGTAAGTTCATGGTGAGTCAGTCACTGTAAGGTGTCCAGGTCCTGTGACTGGACAATCCTCAATCATCACCTTTCCATCGCTGAACCTAAACAAACTACTTATTATTTCTCCTGTAATAAGATTCTTCAGAGGTGGAGGTTATTTCAGTTCTCTGAACTTTGTACTGTCTGATGTTGGTATGAATGTGCTGAGACGTCCACTCCTGGGAAGCACCGCCACGTGTGATAATCGTTATCGTTGTTTGTCTTTCATTCAAGGCTTCGTGTTAACACAGCTGAATGATACTGATACATGCACTGAATCCTATTAAAGCAGAAAGCCTCTAATATGATTGTAGGTACAAATAAAGGAGTTTTAGACACTGCTATATCAGTGATAAGTGTTAGTAACTGGCATCCTGTCTAATGAGATGCTATAAAGCATATATAACATAAAGATGTCCTGTAATAATCAGGAAATATAACCGATTCACTCGGTTACTCTGAAAACACTCAGCATCCCTCCCAGTGTTTGGAATCATTCAAGTGAGAGAAACCGTCAAATATCTGAACATATCTGCAAGAAATCCTTTTTTGTTTTGACGAGTTAAGCACTGCTGTAGACTTTTGGTTGCAGTGATCAATGGTAAACGAACCTTTCTCCATCAAACTCAGATGTCCGTGGGCTCATTTAACTCATTATTAACATGTAATTCCTTATGTTGAGCTGGAATTCTTTCGGTGTGTGCTGAGATGTGAAAGTCACAGAATCATCAATAAATCTGCTCTAACAGCCAAGACTTGTTGCAGAGATTAAAGCATCCACCTGCTAAAGGGCTTTCTGCTGCCCCCAAGTGGCCAAAGGCTGTAATTTGGCTATAATAACCTGCAGAACAGTTGAATAGTTTGACACATATTTACAGTATACTCAGGGCAAATGTTCTGCAGTAAAACTGTAGGTTTCTAAACAGAGATTTTGAATCCTGAAGGAAACTGTCACAAACATATCTGACCGTGTTTGAAGGACGTAGTTATACAGCGTACAACACACAGTGAAATGTGCCCAACAATCAGCTAAAAAAACCAACGGTTTATGTTAATAAATAACACTGTGATTTTGTTTCAGTGATTTATTTCTGTCATGAGTGACGGTTAACAAGGGGAGAGGGGGACAGTATGACAAGGTCATTATTAAAACGATGCTTTCACCGACCTCGACGGGAGCTACATACAACATGTTGATGATAAGATCACACAGACAGATGTGCAGGCAGACAAATAAGACCCATCAGCCTTCATAAAGGGTTGTGAGACCTTGACAGTTTCAGCTGCATCCGACAGTGTTCTGTACACACAGCTGAGCAGCTAAACTACAAGATGGCAGAAAAGCTGAAGTCAGCCATCTCTCTTTCTAGAATGAGAAGAAACATGTATCATCACTACCAGGCAACACAGGATGCCATAACCTTTGACTGTGCCTGGCTGGACCACACGTCATCACAGGTGTGTCAGTGCCTTAAATCTTAAGTATAGCTATATCTGTGCACTAAATATCTCGGGTTAAGTGTTTATATAAGTAGTTAATTTAAATGAAACCGACTAAACTAGAGTTGAAAGGAAGAATAAATAATATTGGACAAGTAGGCACAAATATAGCCTGAAAAAAAAATAAAAGTAAAAATATCTACAATAATAATTTTATGCGCAGCCTCCACGTGTTCACACCACAGTACGGACTTCTGTCAGGACTAATCACAGTCCTGAATCCAGACTGGATCGCACACGTTTCACTGTGCCAAACTCATACCGAGTTCCCTGGCATAGTTGCCATGGTAATTTGCGACCAGCCAATCAAAGCTTTATCTGCAATGTGCGTGCAAACAAAAACACAGAGAATTCCATGAAGCACATGTTATTTATAAAGACACACTATTGTATTTTACCTCAGAGCTCGTGTAATAAAGCACATCTCTCCACCCCCCACCCCCATCCATTGCCCACCCCAAGTCTGGTGGTCTCTGCTCTCGTGTTATTGCCATGGAAACTCTGCTGAAATTGCAGGGGTGCAGCAGCACTGAGGAAAATAAGTGGAGACTGGCAGAGTCTGAGAAATATTGGATGTAAACTGAAAAAGAAAAAGCGGTTATAAAAGAACATGTTTTCTTTGTGTTTCCACATGCTCACTGTGTCTGTGTTCAGGTTATCAGTAATCTGAAAAGATGAGATTTACAGGAGCTGATGTTTCTCCCTCGCTCCAGTGATCAGGAGTAACACAAACGGGAGCTTACACAGTTACACATTATCACATTGTGTTATTGCTCCTATTAACACATCCACGTCCTTCAGTTGTGAAAGTCTCACTGATGGTTTTATGACAGATCTTTTCACATCTAATCATCCTGATTCTTCTGTCTTCTTGTGTGAGGAGACATTTTACAATGAACCACTGAGATAGACACAAAGTATTTCAAACATGGAGGACACTTATTATGTTTCGTTCAGCACTACAAAAAGGTTCAATGGTTGAACCAGTAAAAGAAGATTCTACTTCTGGGCTGGTGTCAGTTCAGGCTTCGATCATGTGATGCACTGATTTTTACCTTGGTCCATCACAGCACTTTTTACTGCTGCTGCTCCTGAACCATTGACATTATGAAGCTGGGGAGTTACAACGATGCGATTTTATCCAGGTAAATTCATGTCTTGTCAGTGTGTCTGTAACAAGTTTTGGTTACCACGGTGATTAAAAGCATTAATACAAAGTGAGACAAACAGGTTCATATAAATTTTATTTAGTTAGAGAGACACCACTGATAAACAGAAACTGTATTATGTCTGTCACTGTACATGTTCACAGCCTCAGTCCAAACAGGTCAGTCTAGTTCACAGTTAGCCCTCATCATGGTCCTGCTAGCCTAACACATGACATAACTGGACTAATCTTCGTTGATACGTATCTGTGGAGCAGAAAATCGGAGCACACTGTGCAGCGTTGGAGCCACAGGGTGGACAAGATGACTTAACGCCAGTAGCTATTGTTCACGTATTATTTGGCATCATGTCTCAGATATGGTGCATCACACCAGTGAAATGAGTGTGAAATGAACTACACACTGAGGTTCCATCACATCATATCAACTCCTTTTGTTTCCATGTATCACTCACTTCTCAAATCATGCAGACAGCTACACACAACATTCACACTACAGCGATTTACACAGACCCAGCAAGCAAATCTCACTTTTAATGATGATGAAAGGCAAATTAGGCAACTTTTGTGAGGGGGATTAAAAGGCAACAGCAACATAATACGTACAGAGTAAGCATGTAGCTACCAGCACAATCTGTAACCGAGGTCAGAAACTTGATCAATACTGAATGTGTTTATACACATATATGTTTCAAATGAAGCCATGGATGTAGGACACACTGTAAAGCCAAACTATGTAACTGTTTTCAATTCTCTTTGATTAGATGTCCAGTAAATGAGCTGAGATACCGTCAGGCAACAAGGTGTGAAGTGAAAGGAGAGCCACCAGTGGGTGGCAGTAGTGAGTCATCTCATTTTGGACCATCGTAAAGTCGAGCACGACCACGTTTCAGGAAAAATGTAGCGCTGCTGCCAAGGGTAGCACCGAGTTCCACGTAACACAACAAGCTCAGCACAGGGACGTCCACAGTCACGTAACATGTTGATGTGCTGCCAGTACGTCTTAGCAAAAGTTACATAGTTTTACTTTATCACGTATTCTCACATCACAGAAACCACTTTTTATTCAAATGCACAAATGTGAGGCCTGGGTTCAGTCCACTGAAACTTAGAAATGTTCTGATGTACTTCCAGAAAGCTGACAGTGAGCTTAACCAACTGAAAAGGACGGAAACGTCAGTGGCCCTCAGGTGGTGAGCAGACACGTTTATTGACTGGCTGAAAATCTGCGAGCTTATGCTAAACATTAGCATTTACCACGAGCTAACAACCCAAACCATCAGTCTGGGTTACCGTTGAGTTTCTACAGATGAATATAAAGATATAAATGTATTTACGGCAATAGAAACAGCAAACTGTTACTGTTGGCAAACATTACAAACAGCTAGTAACTCATGTCATCATCCAATAGAAATCTGCTGTGTGAAAAAACTGTTATTCGAAAACACAACGTCAACATCATCCAGGAAAATATGCTTAAAGCACATACACCAGAGTGATAGGAATATTCTCATATTACTGCCAGACACGCATCTTCCCAAACGCTGAACTATCCCTTTAAACATTTTGTTAGACATATCTTAGTTCTAGTTCACAACCATTACATCCTCCTCTATCAATGTGAAACCAGTATGTGTTGTTTTTTCTGGGATGTTAGAGGACGCACAGCTGTTAGTACATCACTTCCTTTTTGTACTACAGTGCAGCAAATCCACCAGCAAATGTTGCCATAGCAATTACCAACACAATCGACAAGCAGATATAAAAAGAATCTCTCTTTTACGTACACTAATCAAAAATATCTACATACTGTATAAGATCTCTAAAGATTGAATGAAAGAAAAGACATGATTATTATCAATATGACACAGAGAATAAATAGTAATCTGATAAACATTCATCTGCTGGTTAATTCTAAGAACATATGTGTTGTAACCAGCAGGTCATTCATTGTGTAGTTTAGGTAGTATGAAGGCTGGCCACTAACACAGGGACCCTTAAAAGTTGAAACTACACTCATTCAACCCATGTTATGAACATTACCAAATCAACAGGACAGTACAAAAAAAAAAGACTTTCTCTCTCTATATCAAATGTAAGCTCTGACTTCAGCATGTAGTGGCAGTAATGATCAGGCACGGTGACATTCTGCCAGGAAAATGCTAATCCTTGGGTTCACCGTGACTTTCTGAGCACTGATCTGAGCAGACTACACATTAAAGGGGAGTGGCAGTGTAATAACTGTACTCGTAAATTGGCACAATTTCATTTAGGTGTCCAGAAACATAAGTGGACACCACAGTTTGGTTTAACAAAGATGGAGACCTTGTCTCACCGGCTCTTACTTCCCATTTCCTGCAATCATCCTTTCATTAAGTCAAAACACATCATAGTAAATCTGCCAATTCAGACAATGCAATAAAGCCACACTGTCCACATGGAAATGCAAAAATGCTATGTCAGAATATGACGAAATACTAAATCAGATAAAAAAACCAGCATCAATATTTTAAATACATCAAAATATAAGTTGTGAACTAAAACATCCTCTAAGACTTTTTATCCAATATGACTGAGTGTACATGTTTCTTAATAAGCTTTAATCCATCTGTATTCCTCGATCCATTCATATTCACCTCACCACACCATTTGTCTACCAGCTCTAAATGTTTCTTTACCTGTTGACCATGCTAGGAACACACATCTATACTGAAATGTACAACTGTAAAATGCTTAAATATCTGTACAAGCGTATGGACCAAATACAGTATTTAAGTTCTACTCCACTCACTGGATTACATTCCTGGCATTTGATAATAAACCATATTTATACAAAATACACATCTCTGTCACAGATGAACACATTTCTGTACACATGGGATTATGGACTGTGTTGTAGTAGTCACACAGTCACAGTGAAAATAGTCCTTATTCATGACATGTATGTAACCTTTACAACTTTTATAGATATATATTATTCATTACATTCGTCCATATGTCATCTGTGTCCTGCAGTTTACATGTGCACGTCATGAGAAAAGGCAGGTTTGGTCAGGGAGTGGTTTCTGTCTCTGTGTGCTGTCAGTAAAACCCTTAAATAATGGTGTTCTCTTTATTAACGGTGGACAAAAACAATTATTTGCAATTTACAATATGCCTGTTTGTGCTTCCTCTACACGTGGTGAGACGAGGCTGCACTTAAACCATTCCTGTCTGTCTTCTTCTCTGCTGCTAATTATGAATGAAATGTCAGACATAATGAGGCTGACGTCTGCAGGAAAATAATGTGAAACTAAAATGCAGTATCGCTGTCAGTAACTATTTTACCTCTCAGAGCCTGGTTAAAATTGTTCTTCAGTCAGGTTTCTATTAAGTATCAACAAAAAATGAGTACATCTTTTTTACAAACAACATCCAAAGGCTTGTGTCCCCTGTTGAACAATAGCAGCTGACACATCATGTTGACCAGGCATGAGGTGGCCTCTCAGCGACTCATCTACAGTGAACAGTTGCACCATCAGATTCTAAATCAACCCACAGCTTCCATGACAATCAGGCTCTAACCCTCTACAGCATAGGTCTACCCGTGGCCCTAATTTGCCGGCAGTGTAATTATAGTTTGCCTGTGAGGCAATACAAAATGACTACTAATACTACAAATCTCAGAATGCTTTGATTTGTTAGAATTTTTGACACCCTTGCTCTACAGAACTCTACCACCGTGTACTTTCACTCCAGCTATAGACTGTTCGCAAACTTACTGCTAAAACCTATCTATTAAATATACGAGTGTAAACAGCTACAGAACCAAAAAGCAACAAACAAAACTTGCCATAAGGAATAAATTCATATTAAATCCATATTAAAGTGTACATATAGTGTAACTGTGTCCACTCTCCATCATTAGAAAAACAAGCACACTAACAAATAGAAATGAAGTTAGAAAGCATCTGCCTGTTAATGAAAAATACTTGTAATAAATGCTAGAGTCATCAGATAGACAGGAAGTGTTTCCACTGCACCTACAGCTGCACGACTGCTGTCATACCACCAAACTGCAGTATTTGTGCTTTCTCAGACAAGTTTTAAACCACAGGCTGCTCAGAGCTGACCTCCACCTGCATGTGACTAGCCCACAGCCACATCACCTCTCATCTGATGGCACTTGTGCGCTAAGTTGAAGAAAGAATGTAAACACTGGGCAAACACTGGGTCATGTCAGCTGGATCGTTGGTAAATTTTACAGTTTTATACCACACATCGTACTAAAGCAGAGCTAATGTAAGTCTGACACTGTGTGCAGCAGAAAACCAGCAATAATTAGAACATTTAGGAAGGAAAAGAAAATATTTTGGTATATTCATAGTATATTGATATTGATCATGTCAAGCATATAATAATGAATTTCACAAATTAAAATATTTCAATAAATATTCAATTAAATTAAAAAATGTCTCAACGAATTGGAAATATTTTAAGAACAAAAAAGTAAAATGATGATATACCATGAATATTCTCTTAAATCTAATGGCACATCGGGGGTTAGAGATTTCAGTGAGCGCACATAAAAATTCAATTAAATGTAGGATTTCTATAGGAAATCTTATATAAAATAATTTGTACTGTTCTATTCTTATTCTTTACACAGCTTTTTTTCAAGCCACATTATATATTTCTAATATTTCATTTCTAATGTTATTCTTCAATGTAAAATATGACTTTCTTCTATAAATAATCAACCTTTTCCTAAATTACAACTCGTCTCTCATAACACCTTTACTTTAAAAGCTAAATTCTAAAATGATGCTTCATCTTCCTTCAACATAGTGTTGTACTTTTGCAGAAAATTACACTTTGTTAATGTAAACTTGTTACTTTGGTTTCCTTCTTTATGTATTGTTATAACTTTGTCATAAACCTATGACCGTATTTTGTAAAGGATGTATTTTATAACTAGTTAGAAACAAAGAAAATTATAATAATAATGATTATCAATATAATATAACAATATATCGTAGAGAATTATGTGACCGAACACGTTGACTGTTACTGATTACACCGTATTTCTGTAATAGTATTTGGCAAATATTTGTTTTTAACAAATAAAATAAATACACATATATAAGGTTTGCTCTTAACATGACAACTTTTTCATCAGTAAGTGTCACAGCCTTACTCTTGAAATATGGATGGACCTAAAACTGAGTTATAACAATAACAATAATAATACTAATAATAAAATACTTCACTTGGCGCAGTCTCTCGACACGAGTATGATCTGAGCTTGTTCACATGATTAACATGCTGAAAATGTGAGTGTACAGTTATTACACAATCAGGATAATTCTATTATTGCACACCATTAAAACACAGCATGTAAAAAGTCCAATGCATGATTTACTATATTTAAGAACAACGTATAAGACATAGTGTTATTGCCCAAAAGGGACACCTTGTAGCTCAGACTGTGGGAGACTGTCAATATAATTCCCACTGTGGCCGCCCACTCTCATATGTACACAGCACAGTTAAGGGCTTTGACACGATTTCCATCTAATGTGGTTGTATAACAATACATTACCTGTGTTTGACAACAAGATGAAAGCTGAGAGTATATGTAGAAATGTTCATGGTAGAAATTGAATCTTATTCACAGCTGATCTATTAGTCAAAAGGACAAGTCATTACGCATCCTCTCTGTCCATCCTCTGTGAGACAGACTAAAGAGGCTGGAGTCTCTTTCTGAGCAAGTCAAAGGGTTAGCAGTGTATTTAGCCCATTAGCCTTGTCCCTATGAAGCAAGTGCACTCAACTTGACAAAAACTGTCTGGATTATCCTGCAGTCCAACCTTTAAACCCCCAGAAGGTCCCTTCTGGAAATTCTTTGTTTATACAGTCTATGGCTGGTGGCCCTGGATGAATCTTGAACACATTGGTAATAACGATAACCCTACAGTACCTCTCCTAGCAATACCCTATATTTATCTGTGGTTGTACTGAACCAGCTGGGATCATGGGGGCCCATCATTGACACTATCATGTACCCTAATTGGTCAGGTGGGAGGTCATGGGTGGGATGTTATCATTACCTATTGGGTGGCCCTGGGTTTGGGGGACAGAACTCTCTATCATTTTGCCCTAATCTGTCCAGGATGTCAGCCCATGCAGCATCTCCACTGCAGTTCTCTTTGTTCTGATCATGTACAACAAATTTTGGGTGTAGATGGATGGACTCTCACTAAATTTGTCATTCTTTATAGGCCAATCCCAGGGTAGGAGG
The DNA here is from genome assembly GCA_032270685.1 of Microctenopoma stevenorrisi. Classification (NCBI taxonomy): domain Eukaryota; kingdom Metazoa; phylum Chordata; class Actinopteri; order Anabantiformes; family Anabantidae; genus Microctenopoma; species Microctenopoma stevenorrisi. The sequence goes on from JAUMTR010000009.1 coordinate 638,678, forward strand.
TGGAGTGTGAGTCAGCATGGGACGGGGTAAGGTTGGGGGTGGGGTTGGGCTGGGACGACCAAATATGCCTTGCAACTGCCTGCTGGGGTGGTTGGGGTGGTTAGGGTGGTTGGGTAGAATTGGGTTTTCTTGAAAACTTCGGAGGTTCTCATGGAAACGGCTGCTGCTCTCGTTGTCAATGCGGTTACCATCATCGCTGAGACGGTGGTTGTTGTGGAGGTCGGGGGTCGGCACTCGATCTGGTACGTGGATGATGTTGGACCCGCTAGTCCTCCTCAGGGTGGACTCGCGGCTGGATGAGGCCACGGACTGGCAATCCGAGCCTCCGTCACTGCTGGTAGCTGTTCCTTCCACTGGAGTGACCCTGATGGTGGTGACAGCCTGAGGGTGGGGGTGGAAGGGGGGAGCAAAGCTGGCAGGGGGGGTAAAGGGCATGTTGGAGTTGACAGAGTTGGGGTTGTAGTTCTGCTGGACATTGTTAAAGATGGGGTTGCTGGGATTAAAATTCGGATTTTGGAAATTGTTGTGGTTATTGGGGTTGTTAGGATTGAAATTTGGATTTTGGAAATTATTGTGGTTATTGGGGTTGTTGGGATTAAAATTTGGATTTTGGAAGTTGTTGGGATTGAAATTTGGATTTTGGTAGTTGTTGGGATTGAAATTTGGATTTTGGAAGTTGTTGGGATTATTGGGGTGCAAGGGATGTAAAGGGTGTACAACATGTGGGTGGTTTATATATCCACCTCCTCCCCCTACATCTCCTCCCCCTTCACTTTCACTCTCAGTCCCCATTACACTCCTCCGGCCATCCACTGACCCACCATCCCTCAGTGAATCACAGCTGTCAGTGTGTCTATTCAGGTCGTTCAGGGCGAAAGTTGATTGTCGGAGAGACACTCGTTGTTCTGGTGGTTTCCATCGCCAGGAACCACTTCCGTCTGTGCTCGGAGGTTTGACTACTGGCTTGTTAGATCTGGACTCTGGATGGGCTTCAACACGAACAATACTGCCAGATCGTTCCAATCCTCCTCCTAAAAGAGCAAAACAAATGAATGTTCTTCAGCGACATTCTCATCTTTACTGCCTGAGCTTACACAGGAAACAGTCTGGGTGTGACAGTAGTAGACCAGAAGCCCGTTCTCTTCCATTTCTTATACTGGCCTTCTCAGACAAGTAGAAGGGTCAGCCTTACTTTAAAAATCTTTCACTGCTGCCAGTGATTGTCAGTGACTCTGCGTCACAGAACTCTTCAACAGTCGTCTCTGTGGCTTCATATATGGTAATTATGTTCGACATTGGCTTTTTTACCGATCTGATATTCCAATATAATTCAACTCTTAATTTCCGATATTGATATAAATTGATACCCATTTATTAAAAAGGTATCTCCTATCATGCATACTTACACTTTTAACATTGTTGCAAGGTGTATTACATTTTAATGCCTATATAGGCCATATCGGACATCCCTAGCAATTATATTAAAGTCTTTCATTTACTTTAATTTAATCGACAAATGTTTTTATTCAAAGCAACAAGGAGATCACACCAGCAATTACCATTTGGTTTATGTCAATTAGTTACTACAAAGTAAGAGCCCTGATAAGTCTCAGGATTGATCTAGTCATAGTATGTATCACATTATCAGTACAGACCTCCTACTGCTCCGGTAGTGGAGGCGGGTGGCGATGGGTCCTGATCTGTTAGGGCTCGGTACCGAATGGATCCAGTGCAACTGACAGTGCTACCACCATCCTCTGATCGAGGAGAGTGAAGAAGACCCTGCTGTTTAGATAAGGCTATCACCTGGAAGAGGAGAAAGGCTGTGAATTGTGAGCAGTGTTTTTATCTTGCTTATTTTGAACTCCTGTCACTCCAGTGTTTGAAAAAAGCAGTACAGCGGTCCCTCGTTAATTGTGGAAGTTATGTTGTAAAAATAACCCGCAATAGGCTCTGCTAAGTAGTCAGCTTTATTATTTTTTATAATTATTATAGATGTTTTAGGGCTGTAAAACTCCCCACTAAACACACTTTATACACTTTTCTCAGACAGGTGTTGACACTTTTCTCTCTTGCTTAAACACTCTCAAAGTTCAAACCTTTGTAGAAAAATGGCCAAATCAGGACGCAGAACACAATGCGCTGTAAAAAAAATCTGTGAAACTACAAAGCCGCAAAAGGCGAACCACGTTATAGCGAGGGACAACTGTACCCTAATTGACCATGCTGTGAACATAATCAACATTGGATTTCTGGAAACGTCAGCCACTGTCAGAGTCTGTCAAAAGGTGCCTGATAAAGATAATTGTTGCACTTCAAATGAATTTTGTTAGAAGAAGCTAGTTCGTATAGAGATAACTCACGTATTGAGTTTTGTGTAATTAAACGGTAAATAGTCTGCATTTATATAGCACTTTTCTACCTAGACTGGTACCCAAAGTGCTTTACACCCATTCACACACAAGCACACACACACACTCACACACCGATGGCAGGGCTGCTATGCAGCTAACCTGACACACTGGGGGCAACTTTGGGTTCATTGTCTTGCCCAAGTACACTTCGACATATGAATGAAGGAGGGAATGGAATCACCAATCTTCAAATTGGCAGGTGACTGCTCTACCTCCTGATCCACAGTCGCACCCTAATTATGTGTACAATGTGTAAAAGAGACTTCAGAGATACACAAGAGAGACAAAAATGAAGAGAAAAAATTATTGATGAATGACCTGCATAAGACGAGGTTGTCCTCCAGCACTCAGTGGTCTGCAAGGTATCGTTGTCTTCTCTGCCACTCTGAGCCACTTTTCCCTCACTGAACCGCCCCCGTCCATAATGCTGTCCTCTGATTCACTTTCCTGATCCTTGCTGGTGGGGTTTTCCTCCTCAGGTATGTGAACTAACTGGGAGGAGCCAGGCCGGGATTGGATAGACACTCTGGCCCCTCCAGCCATTCCGGTGCTGCCATTATGGGCCATGTGATTATGACTGGCCATGGGAACAGAGCTCGCTGCTAGCTTCATGTACTGTACTGGGATGTGGCCCCCAGCACGCAACTCGGCTTCATGGCCAACAACTGAAGGCAGGTGGTTTCCAGCACGGAGCTCTGCCTCCAGGCTCATGGCAGCAGGTTCAGAGGGGAAATGCAGCTCCATGTTCCTCTGAGGAGATGAGGCAGAAGTTGGTCTTATTCCATCTATCACCTGCAGGGACAGCTTCCTGTTGTCATTCTTATTCTTCCACTGACTGAGCAACTGCTTGGATCGAGTTGAGTCCATTGATGCGTGGATGGAAGCGTGGCGGCGAGGAATGCGACCCTCCTCCAATGAGGAGCCTCCGTGGGACCTGGAGTAATGACAACAAAGTGCAAGCTAATTCATGTGCTTATTCATGATTCAAAAAGATTCTGTTACTTTAGAGGGCCAGCGGCAATTGGATAGAGTTTGTGTACGATGGTTTAGGTTGAGCATCACAAGGCACAACAAAGCACAAATATATCAATACATTTGTGATTCTCCAAAACACTATCAATTCTTCATTTATTATTAACATGAAAAGTAAACAAAGTGGACATTGTCTCCAACTCATCACTCCCCATAAACTCAACTAAAAATCAATACAGTCTTTTTCTCTCCTCTGTCCACTAACCCTAACTGGTCGAGGCAGATGACCGCCCACCCTGAGCCTGGTTCTGCTGGAGGTTTCTTGCATTAACGGAAGATTTCCCCCTCCACCAGAGCCCTGATAAAAGTTTTATATGACATATTTTTTAGCTACAGATTCTGGTCATTGTGTTGTATTAGTACCGTTGACTGTTACACGGTGGACCATAAGATCCATAAGATCCTCCTTTCTCGTTTGCTCATATGGGTGGGTATTTAGGGAGGTGTTTTAGAGTGGTTTAGGGCTTACCTAACTGAGAGAAGCTCTTGTGTCCGTATTGCTACCAATAAGTCAGCCTGCACCACTCACATGTGGAGTGTCCCACGGCTCTATTCTTTAGCCTCTTCTTTTCTCTCTGTACCTACTTCCTCTGGGTTCAATGCTTCACAAATATGGCATTGTGTTCCATTTTTACGCAGACGATACCCAGATTTACATGCCACTAAAACAAGATATGCGTATTCTGCAAATCAGTTACTGGAATATATTGCAGAAATAAAAGCATGGAAGTCTCTGAAGTTTTTACATTTTAACTAAAAGAATTTGTGGTTTGGAGTTGGTGATAGAGTTAAAATTGACTTAGATTCAATACCTGACACACACAGGAAAAAATTGGGGTGTCAGATTGGACAGCTATATGAAATTCGATGAACAGATCAGCTGTATGGTTAAAACCAGCTTCTTTCAATTGAGACAACTGTCCTTTGCATCACTTTGAGATTTTAATCCATGCTTTTATCACTACTTGTCTAGACTACTGCAATGCACTCTATGTGGGGTTTAACCAGAGGTCACTTGACTGGCTACAGCTTGTCCAAAATGCTGCTGCTCGGCTTCTAACTGGTACAAAAAAACATGAGCACATTACTGCAGTTTTAGCACCGTAGCACTGGCTCCCGGTTCGTTTTCGGATAGATTTTATAATTTGTTTGTTTAGAAATGTCTTCATGGCTTTGCCCCATAGTATCTGCCTGATCTGCTCCAGCCATACGCTCCTTCACCTGCTCTCAGGTCGGCAGATCATTCATTATTAGTGGTCCCCAGAACAAGGAGGAAGCTCAGAGGTGACAGAGCTTTTTCAGTTGCTGCTCCAAAACTGTGGAATGAACTACCTCTGAACATCAGGCAGGCAGATTCCCTTCCTAATTGCTATTTATCCCTATTTTCGGTGTACAGCACTTTGGTCAACTGCATTGTTTTAAATAAAGTAAATAAATTAAAGTTTACTGTCGCCTGTTGCTGCTCAAGTGGGGCTGTTGGATTTTCTATATTATTTTGTATATATTTATATTTAGCAGGGTCCTAAACCTGCTGTGTGAAGTGCCATGAGATGATTTTTGTTATGATTTGGTGCTATACAAATAAAGATAAATTGGAATTAGCAGTCTTACTACCATTATTCAAAAACCCTGATGGACAATAATCTTCTGTAGCTCCCAATGAACTCCTTTCTCCCATATCTGACCCGTATGTCTCAGGAAGCAAATATTTATTCTAGTACTATTTATTCTAGTTTATAGCACTTTGTTGAAAATGCATTCTTCCTAAATAAGAATTTTACAAATGTAATTGATTTTTGACAGTTTAGAAGATAAGTTCTCACAGCATGTCAGGGCAAACACCCAAGGAACAGACCTTCACATAGGTCAGGCCAATTGTTTAAAAACATTTACAAAGCTTAAGAGTGTTCTCAGCAGCACAGTGGCCTCAGCAATTCTAAAATATAATAATTTTACAATCATCAGAGGACCCAACAGTCCTCTGCAGAGATAAGAGAACCTGGCAGAAACACTCAAACAAGCTGGCCTCTAAGGTAGAATGGTTACATGAAAGAGACAGTCTGTTTGTGTTTTGTGTTTGTGTTGGGCTCTGAGTAAATGTATTGTGTCACTCTTAAAATAATGGCCTAAGTCACATTTTCAAGTTTTACAGAACACAATAACAAAACCGAGTATTTCATATTTATTAATCATTTCACACAAAAGGTTATGACAATAGATGAGTACTGACAGACAAATAATGCTGTCAGTCAATTATAACTATTAACATAAGAGGATAAATGACTTAGTTTATGTTCAATGTGTGCCACTACTACAAAAGACCATGAGAATGGGTAAGCAACCAACATTTAAAATTGCTAGAAGAGCACACGTAGATTCAGGAGACATGAATCCTTAATATTTGGATGGTTTTTGAGCACACCTTCAAAATTATGACATTGAACATGTGCAAAGACTATACCAAATATAGCAGTACCCTTGCTTTGATTTCAGATTAAGGGTAAAGATATGAACCTCTAGTTTTGTTTTGTAATACAAGCTGCTGGCTTGGGTTTTTGGACATAGCAGTATGGCTTGCGAGTCTATTGTCCAAACAGACTTCTCCTTGTTTGGGGAATCCCTGTCACATAATTTCTCTTGCCTCACTTCATCTTTCTTCATCATATTTGTCCTTACTAATATTCCCATGCTTGTATGAAATGCAAACATCACACTGATCTTTTCATGGAATGAATACAAAATAGTTTTTTTATGGAACACATCTGTGAAATGCCATATCCCAACTGCCCTCACTTCAGCAGCTGTAGCTGCCTGTTCATATACTCAGTGTAGTTGGGAGATGGTTGTCCCAGGGTGAAGGCACTTCTTGTCTTTGTAGGTTGCTGTGCTTCTGCAATTGTGAATTAACAGTTGGCAGGTCCTTCAACCAATCCTTCAAGAATTCTGTGAGATACATTTCCAGCTCTGCATGCTTGCTAATCTTAGGTCCAGATTTAGAAATTATTATTAGATATTATTATATTATTATTTTAGAAATTCTCTGATGACTCTGCAGTTGTGGGATGTATTCAGGGTGGAGACACCACAGAGTACTCAGGAGTGGTGAACAACTT
>JAUMTR010000009.1:645336-666404 GCA_032270685.1 Microctenopoma stevenorrisi
TCTGTCTTGTTACAAAGAGTGTTGTAGTGTTGTATTTTTGTCTGTAATTTGCCTTTAATTTATTGTATTGTTTTTCTGTACTGTCCTGGAAAGCTACAAAAGACCTAAATCAAATTCCTTGTATGTGCAACATATTTGGCGAATAAAGCTGATTCTGAATAAAGCTGATTCTTTTACGGCCATTGTTGCCATCGTCTTGCACTTGGAAGGTCAGTGCTGCATATAACACAGGTCTTATAAATCAGACAGGAAGCTGATGTTTACCTTTGTGCTGTCACTGCTCTGTAAACCCTCCATGCTGATCCAAACAGGCCTGTAGAGCTTCTCTTCGCTGTAAGCTGCATGCAGCAGGGTGAGAGAAGCTTGCAGAAGCTGCAGAGTGGGAACTTGTAGGTAAACACCCCAGCGTGCGTCAGCGCTCTCCCCGAGCAGCCGCAGGACGTCCTGCACACACATGCACACCAGGCTTTATCTATGCACCCACGTGGTTTAATGTTACAGTTACAATAAGAAGACAAGTCATTCAATCATTTAATCATGATGGATCTGCACAGCAGCACTAATAAATGATCCAATCAATCAACAGATCTACCTGCAGTGTGAGGGGCTCTGAGCTCTTTCCAGAACCTTTCACCAGAGGTGTTCCTGGCTGAATGCCGTCAGGAGCCACTCGAATCACCAACATACCGCCGGCACCATCTAAACACAAGAGAACAGGGTTAATTGTTATTTTCTGTCACTGTGGTGTGTGCAGTTCAAAACCCCAATGGTTTGTCACCATCAAGATATTCTGACACTTTTTTATATTTTATTTCATCTCTTTTATTTAATTGATTTTTGTTTTATGCTCGGATACTGTGTTGTTGTCTTCTTGTACTTTCTGGAGCTGTGGTAATACACCAATTTCCCCGATGTGGAATCAATAAAGTCTTATCTTATCCCATCTTATCTTATCTTCAAATCAGCAGAGAATCAGGATTGTGTGGTAACATAGTATTATCAAAACTGTGATCGTGCAGTTGTGCATGACATTTCAGCTTTTGTCCACTTTAGCTTAACTTGTTTTGTATTTGAATCACTTTAAAGTAACAGTCAGTAACAACATGTCATTAGATGGCCTTTACTGTACACAGACTGTAGTTGTGTACCTGTAGCTGTACCTGAGATCTGAGCCAGCAGCGAGGCCTGATCACAGACTGTAAACCAGGAGACAGACATGCTGTTGTGTTGTGTTGTGGGCAAGAAGCTGGGGTCTGAACTGTGAGTTGGATAGAAGAAGTCCATCAGGTCTCCCCCAGGAAAGAATCTCCTCAGACGCTGCCGCCGTCCTGTCAAGACATTCTTGATCCATAAATAAGCAAAGAGCAGCGAAATCTACTGTGGTTTTCATATTTCTGACTCAAATAAAGACAGACCCACTTTGTAGATCAGTGTGACTGCATAATAAAAATCACCTTCTGTTGTTCTTCAAATGGTCCATTTTTTCTGTTGTAACATTAGATTTGTTTTTGATGTTCTATTGTGAATAAAATAGTTTATGAGATTTGTAAATCATTACATTCTGTTTTCATGTTCATGTTACACAGCTTCATGACTTCTTTAGAAAAGGCATAGTAAACTGTGTGACTGCTTATGATGTTCGCTGATTTCTGACTATATAAATAAAGTTGAATTGAATTGAATTGAAATTCTCTGACTGACTTTCTTTCTGTCTTACTTGCAAGCTGTTTAAACTCAGACAGTGTTGGTTCATATATGTCGTAGTAGACTCTGGCAGGGTGGGCGTTGTCGCGGACGAACAGCAGGTGAGTGATGTTTGGGTGAATGGATCCTTGCCACAAGGTGAGACTGAACCTGAAATGAAAATCATCAACACCAGAACAGACGTAGGATTATCACTGGACCACATTCATACACTCTCTTTTACATCTGTTTCTGGGATCTGAAACACTAAACTTGATGTAAACCAGCAAATTCTCCTGAAAGCAGCATATAATTTGAGGAATTTGATTGTTACCGTGGTGACTGGCTGAGGAGCCAGCTGATGTGCTGCCAGCCATCATGAACCAGCAGTGCGTGGACGGGGAAGGTCACCTGAAGACAGTTAATAGATCACTGACCTTGAGCTGTCACATAAAAACAGACCATGATTGTGCCTCCCTACCAACTAATAATGATTATAGAATATAAGGATTCATTTTAAACCCATCTAAAACATTGGGTTGTGGATTGATCCACAGCAGAGCCGGATCAACCTGCTGTGGTGGCCCTTGGGACAAAAGCAAGCTGTGGGCCCCTCTGACCTGAACCCCTGTTACCCATTTTGTACATTGTGCATGAATTAGTTTAAGGCAAAGGTGATTGAGTACAAATACATTTATGCAGTTTTGAGTTGACTTTTGAGAGGAAACACTGATGTTGACAGACATGAAAAAGAGCATTAATCACATTACTAGAGCCAATCTGACCCTGCTCTGTTCACCTTCTGTGGGACGTCTTTGATCATATTATACATGTTCTCCACCATGGACCTTGTGTAGGTCCCAAGGAATAGTGGAGGGGCGTAGGCCACCTGTCAGAGACAATGTAACATCAGCTGAAACTTCCAGTCATTCAGATAAAAATAAAAAAGTGCTGAAGAGTAAACATTATGATAAAATCATGATGTTGAGCCAGAATAACTGGCTTGACTAAAAAGCATAAAGCAAATGTTAGACCTTCCAACCAGGAGACACAGTCACATCTGAAAACTTCTCCTGAATCAACTGCAGAAATCTGGAAAAGGAAGAAGAAAGACGTTGGTGGGACAGTGACAGCGAGGCTCAGTTTATGTTGTTAGCAATATTCTACTCAGCATATTATAGTATACTATGCCAGCTCTATCATAGTAGATCATTAATCTACTGTATCTCCTAACCTTGATCTAATCTAACGTATCTTTGTTGAGTTAGTGTTTATTAATTATTCACCATAGTGGGAGTTATTTAATACATGCACCATGTTATTATGAATGACATGGTTGAAAAAATTTAAGTGAGTCTTTCTCACCCGGTTCCATTAACTACAGGTACAAAGCCTGGAACGTTGGGACCGTGGAGGATGTCTGCATTAATCCACACAGGCCGGTTTATTCCTCTGCTGCTGTTCTTCTGACTGAGAAGGTCTAAAGACAAACCCACTGATTCCAGAGTCTTAAAGTCCAACTTTATGCCTGCAGAAAGACACTGAGCATCATCATCATTTTCTGCTGTTAGCTGTAAAAAAATGTAATTATTATATATATTTAGTTAATATAATGTTTTTAAAAATGAAAATGTGTTAAAAATGAATTTAACCTTTTCTGGAGGCCAGCAGAGCATCCAGCCACTGGTCCAGAGTGTTGTCACTGTAGATGTCAGGAGGGTGAGCCATGATAGGGATGGGCTTCTCACTGGGTGTTCCGTAACCCTCCAGAGTAACATCAGCCTCCAGGATCATAGCATCGCCTGATGAGGTGAGATAACACGGCACAGGCTTCAATCCACGTTTGTAAAGGAGAGTAACGGTGCTAATGCACAGTGTGCAACACAGACATCAGTGTGTGTGTCTGTGTACTTGCGAGAGCTTTGTTGGTGTCCTCCTTGCTGTTGACTCTGTGAAACCAAGTAGCCAACAGACCGTCGGCGTTGCTAATAACACCTGACTGAACGAGGAAGTCCAGCATGTCTCCACTGGTAGGGAAAGAGGGAAGAGGATCCACCTGTCCTGACAAGACACACATTTTTACACACGTGCACATGTCCTTCACTGCATTGTTTGTTTCTGATTCCACTTCCTGTGCGGGTAACGGTTTCAGAAGGAATTACAAACCCCATCTGCAGAAAAATATCAATATATAACATGATGATGTTCATCTTAGTAGCAAGTAGTCCTGAATGTGTCCTCAATAATATTAATTGTCGATGGTGAAGATTAAATTGAGATGTTGTCTTTTTAAACTGTCTGATAATCATCAGAGTTTTTTAGAAGGGGAGGTTGTGTAAGAAGTTCTTTGCAGACTTTTGGTCGTTAATCATAAAAAAGAACCAATTCAAGATTATTTGAATACTATTACGATGCAGAGGACTTCCTTTAAAAAGAAAACAGTGAAGTGTGATGTTATGATCTTTTAAATCATGGACCTAAAAGTTGTTTGTGTCCTGATTCAACTATGAACGTACAGATACTGACAAAAGACTTTTTGCAAGTTATTCTCAGCACTGTGGAGCACGGTGTTGCATCAAGTGTCATGTGTGGTGGAAAAATACAGTAATTAATTTAACTATGAAACAATAGTGTGTTTTAGATTTAGAATGTATTAAAGTAAAAAGTACTTTTAGACTTCTGGGTGAGCAGCACAGCTGTGATAGTAATGACAATGAACAGGACGACGAGTCCAACAGCAGCACATATCGGTATCAGCTGTTGCTTTGTTAGACAGCCCAGATAAAGGTGCTGTCTCTTTTGTCCCGAGCCCAAACCTTGATGCTTCGACTGCGGCTTGGTTCTGGATGAACACAGCAAAAACAAGGAAGAAACATTCACCTCTCCTCTTTCCATCTCCAGCAAAGAAGACTTTACCACATTTTGTGACAGAAATGTGTCTGTAAGTATTAGGATATGTAACTTTTGAATAGACCAACCTGTTTTGCTTTCTCTGACTGTCTTCTCTTTCCTCCATCATCTTCTGTCACTAGGTGCCTTTACTGTCCAGCAGCTTCAGCTATGTGGTCCCGGACAATTGCAGTGACACACAAGTGACTTAGACCTGTATGGGGTGGGTAGTTTTTCCTCCGTCAGTTTTCTTGCCTTATCTAGAGAGCAGAGAGCACAGCGCTACAACTGATAAGCTGGACATGAGTGTCTGCTCATCCGTCTAAGACTTGACAGATCCAGTGAGAACTCTGATGAAAGGTCAAAAAATGAAGCTTCAATTATTAACATATTTATTAAAGAGACAACCATGTAGTTTAACTCAAAGCTCTGAGTTTATGACAGTGTTAAAGGATATATAGTAATCTGCAAAACAGTCACAGAAAGAGACCTTTATTTACATGTATTTTAGTGAGACACACACGGTTGTTCGCTTTAATAATAAACACTGTGAAATGCTAAATGTGCAAAGTGAAGACCTGGAACCATCATCATAAAGTAAGAATAGTCATCAATCGTGGATTACAGGACTGGCATAACTTCAATTTAATGACACTTAATGCTAAATAAGATTTTTATTTTATCAGTAACAGGATCTTTTTTAACGTAGCGTTGATTTCCGCCGGAACATCATTGCGGTTACACACGGCGCGCACAGCGTCCCGCTGCTATGGCAACGTAGTGTCAAAGACGTGCACCAACGTTAGCTAGAATAATGTCTGCCTCAGTGACGAAAGAAGAAACTAAGAAAAGACACGCTCTGCTGCTGAGACCGTACGTATTTCATTCATAATGAACTTTTGTAGGCATTTAAGCTCCTTTGCTAATGTGTTGTATTCCTGGGTTCTAGCTCGTCTCGAGCCATAAATATCTCCGGAGTCAACCAGACCACAAGACGCAGAAACAGCGTGCTCGCTTCCCCGAGCAGGAGACGCTTCAGTCTGGGAGGAGGCAGCAAAGTGGTGCTGGAAAAGAGCGAGGTTCAGACCGCGAGGCCGGCAGCTCGAGTAAGACCAGATATAAACATATATTTATAATTAGAGCATTTTATGTATAAAGTATTTTCTCTCTTTCTGACGAAAAGTGGAAAATGTGTATATTTTTTGCTTCACTTAAGAAGACTAATCATTGTGAGCATCTTTAAAATAAGAAAGACATGTCCACTTAAGGTGTGCACCCTGCACAGTTTTGGACCTAACGAGCGTTTTAAGATGATAAATAGTATGATATGATATACTTTATATTGTGGACAAACAATATCACATGTTTACTGTGCAATATGTTTGCAGGTGTTTGATGAAGAAGACAATGATGTCACTCCTCAGCCGCTGTACCAGGCAGATCCAGGAGCAGCGCAGAGCAAAGCCAGCAGGTTCTTTGTGGATGAAGTCTCTGCTGGATCCACATCTGACCAGACATCAGACTCTGGGAGCTTCTCTATGCCATTCTCCAGGTAGCAAGGCCAGTTAAAAAAAAATACAACAGACAACACAGTCGTTACCGTTTTATCTCTTTAAAATCTGGTCTGTATGTTTAGAAGATACTTGTGTCTGACACAGAGAAGCTCCTCTGATGTTGTTTCATAGGTCAGTATTGGGCAGCAGCAGAATATCCAGCCAATCTACTGTAGAGTCGATAAACGAGGAAATTGAGGAGACACTGTCCAAACGAGACGTGGCCATCAGCTTCACAGGTTCACTACATTATCTTCCTTTCCTTTCACATATAAACCATCACAACACATGTCCTCTAGTCATCGTTCTGTCTTTTGTTTCTTTTCATTACTATACTCATGGTTTTAGTTCCATCTTTGCCTTTAAAACTAAATGCTGATGCTGGGAATTCTGTGGAAGCTTCTTTTCTTTTCTCCCTGCCAGATGTGCAGGGGAAAAGAGACACTGTGAAAGAACCAGTGACGGAGGAAATGCTGGAAGAGGTGATAGATATCTACATCCCTGAGACAGACACAGTTTTACTTCTGGACATACCCAGCACCGCTGTGTCAGTAGATGCTGATGATGCAGAGGCTATCACGTGAGCAGAGTGTCATAGTACTTTATGATGCTGGATATGCAATAGTAGAAGTGGGTTCAGCAATCAACTAAATTATCAGTTTTACCAAGCTGGTGTCGTCTTCACCTTGTTTAACAGGGAGAGAAACAGTCAGTATGCTGAAGTCTGCAGGAACAGAATGGGCAACGAGAAGTATGTGGACCGAGGCATGCAGACACTGAATGGAGCAGCTAAGAACAAACTGGTCCAGAGCGACAGCATGATCATGGTGGACACAGGTCAGACTCACCCACACCTTCTGGAGCTTTCTGTGTCAAAGTGGCAAATGCTGTAGTTGATGCATTATTGATGGCCCTGCTGGTTTCACGGTGTCCCACTGATGGACAGATGGTGGCAGTAGTAGCCAACACAAAACATTCGGATATAGCAAACGTTAGATGAGGAGGTCAGTCTGCTCAGCATCAAATAGAACTAGTGTTTGTTTCTATGATAATTCCAGCTGTTTGCAGTCAGGTCTTTGTACTATAAGTCTGTATATTATAAGCAAGCTGCAAGTTGAAAGCTACTTTTAACGGTAATTGATTCATGGATTGTTAAGCAGGTTGTCTGTTGACTGGCTGCAGCTAGTTTGTAACTTAAACCTACAAACAGGGTGATGTTTTGGTTTCCACAGCCATGACCATTACCACCTGGGACTTGTATGACACTTTATGTGGTGGCGAACAGCATGAGCTTGGCCTCGAGCGAGAGAAGGCTGACTATCTGGAGGCTGCTGTGGACACCAGCAGGAGTACAGAGATGAGCGTGTCGGTGGGCAGCACAGTCAGTTCAGGTAACACTAGACGATCCGGGAGAGGGTGCTCTGCTGTGTTCAGTCAGAACATCCAGTATTATCACCTTCTTTTTCTCTTCAGCCAGTGCTTCCAGCTCACTGAGAGACGTGGATGCGCTCGGGAGCCGTTTAAATGCTGAGACTGACCTGCAGCTGATCATGCTGTCGGAGAAATTTCAGCACTGCTTACGGGTAATGATGAGGAGCATCGTAGGAAACATATTCCAACCTAAGCTAGCTGCTTACAGACAGCTGCCTCTGCTAGAAGGTAAACTCCTTCACTTCTCACTGGAGGAGCTCAGTAAGTGGTGAAGCACGTGAATCAACACTGTACTCATTCTGATCGATGACTGTGTCAGACTCAGACGGTCTGCTGAAGCCTGGCACCACGGAGCAAAGGAAGGAGGATTCAGAAAGCTGTACGTCTCCAGTTCTGGAGCGTCTGTGGGTTTTTCGGTGCGAGCTGAGCAGAGGACGCAGTGTCAGCAGCATGGCGTGGAACAAGAAGAACCCGGTAACAGAGACAAAGCTGCTGCTGTCATTTTGTCACTGTGTGTGTTGGAATGTTTCTGTCCCAGCTGCCAGCAGTGAAAGATGCCGATGCTTGGTAGGTGTTTTATTATTTCACACCTGTTGATTCACAACAGCCTGGACATCTGCACTGATCTCATGGCCATGTATCACATGCTTGAGTGATGGCTTTAGGACATATAACATCTAAATGCCTGTGTATATATAAACAGACTGATCCCGCCTTGTGAATCGAATGATGTGTGTCCTGCTCTCTGCTAGGACCTTTTGGCTGTGGCATATATTGAGTTAGACTCCATTGACCAGAGACTTGGACTGGTGTGTTGCTGGTCGCTCAAAAACCCCACGGTACGACTTTGTTTTGACATTATATGCAAATGTAGACATATGTGAGACATCACGCTCCCGCTCTGCACATGTTGCTGTGCGTCTGCTCTGCAGTGCCCTGAGCGTGTCCTCCACTGTGACACTGCGGTGACATCTCTGGACTTCTCGGCTAACAGCCCCTGTCAGCTGGCTGTGGGGATGCTCGATGGCAACGTTGCCATCTACAATGTGAGTGAGGAGAACGAGTCGCCTATCATCAGCAGCAGGTGTGTGTGTGTGTGTGTGTGTGTGAAAGCACTCACTGATGCTTCAGATATTATTACTCCTAAAACATGTTGTGTATGTGTTTGTGCAGTCGCTGTCCGAACAAACACGTCGGTCCAGTGTGGCAGCTCAGGTGGACTCGAACTGAGCTGAGTCTAACGGGAGAGGAGAAGGTAGAAGCTTTGTTCTCTGTGTCTGCTGATGGCAGGATCAGCAAATGGTTTGTCTTCAACAACGGCCTCGACTGCATAGGTATTGTTCTCTGAGCATACACTGTATGCTTGAACCACAAGGCTATGTTCAACACAGGAGCATGTTGGTTTCTCCTGGCTGCTGAGATCTCTCCACACTCCCTGAATCTTTTCACAGTATCTGGAATCTGTATTTGTTGATTAGTAGAATAGTTGTGAGATCGGTGGGTCTATTCCCAGCTCCTCTAGTCAAATGTCAAAGGACTGAACCCAGATTTGTCCCTGGTGTCTCAGCTGACCTGACACAGCAGCTCTGCCATAATTTCTCATTTACTTTTCAAAGCAGTTGTGCATGTTTTGCCAGATTTGATGCAGCTCAAGAGGATTCATAACACAAAGAAGAAGGGTGGAGGCAAGAAGACAGAGAGGAAGACAGAAAGTGTTCTGTCGGCGCTGACTCCCGGTCTGTGTTTTGACTTCCATCCAGCAGTAAGTTTGTGTTCGAGTGCTCTCGGTTTGTATTTCTGTGTGACTGCTTGCACTGGTGTACTCACTCTTCTCTCCCACATGTCATTGCTCCTGCAGGACTTCAGTCTCTACTTGGTTGGTACAGGTGAAGGTCTCATCCACAAGGGCTCCTGTTCAAACACTCAGCAGTTTTTGGAGACCTATAGAAAACACTTTGTAAGTATTTCAACATAAAAGTCAGCCCTGTCCTCTGAAGGCTGGTTTAAAGACCTGAGCTATTTGCTTATAATTCTGCACTGACCTCTTCACACGCTGTCTTCATACGCTGTAATAACATTTTCAGCTGACGTGACACGTCTGTTTGGCAGGTACCGCTGTAGATTTACCTTTATGAACAGGTCCGTGTATTGGTTGTTGTCACAATTTATAAGAGAGGACACAGGCAGGCAGGGCACACGAGGCAGAGAGGTGCAGTGAAGTGATGTAGGCAGGATCAGCTGATGAAGCACAGAGCCAAACAACAAAAACATGTCTGTCCGTTAACCCCCTCATCCCTTCAAACATTCCTCAACCCCTCGTTTCTGACATTGATGGTGAAGATGTTGCTCCCTCTCAGTGTCCTGTGAACTGCATCGCCTGGAATCCACTCTGTCCAGATGTGTTCCTAAGCTGCTCCTCTGACTGGACGATGCAGCTCTGGAAGCAGGACCGCCACAACCCCGTGATAAGCTTCACCTCTACCCAGGCGGCAATTTGTGACATCAAGTGGTCCCCGAAGTGGGCCACTGTGTTCGGGGCTGTGAATAATAAACAGCTGGAGATCTGGGACCTGAGTGTGAGCATGTGAGTCAGACTGAGCAGAGAACCTGACTGTTTTGTCTCTTTTACACATCCTGCTTCTCTCCTTCAGCCTGGACCCAGTCATTGTGCAGCCTGCTGCCCCTGGTGTAAAGATGACGTCATTGCTGTTTGCAACACAGACAGACTGTGTCCTGGTAGGAGACTGTGATGGACAGGTGACTGTCTACCAGCTCCAGAACCTCAGAGTGGGAGAGAGCAGCAAGGTAAAGGGCGCGTGGAAGTGTCGGCATTCATCCTAATCACTGGCAGACTGCTGTGTGTGTGTGTGTGTGTGGTAACCTGCAGGAGCAGGCTGTGACACTTTTCTTCTCAGTCAGTGTCTCTGTCATTTCTTTCAGGTGGATATTCTGGAGAAGCTCGTCACCTCTGTTAGTGCCAGAGGTAGCTGAGCACGTCAAGCTTTCCTCACAGCTTCCTTTAAGCTGCGCTGGAGCTGAGACACTTTATACACACCATAAAAGTGAATCATGAAGAATCTGTATCATGAATTAAATGATTCAATACATTATTTCCTGGATTTTCTGCCTTTTTGTCTCTTGCTACACTAAATGATGCTGCTACATTTTCACTATATTCTAGGATTGTATTTTGTGAAGGCACTTGGTAATCAGCAACCTTTATTGTTCATGGTAAAAGAACAATGAACACTGAAGACATTACATGATTCCTTTAAATCACATCATTCATTAAACAGTGTTTCATAGTCAGCCGACATCATTGTTTCCTATAAACCTCACTCACTCCCACAAAAGTTGGGACATTTCTAAGTACTTTTCCATGTATTTTGGAAATGCTCTATAAATTAAGACTTAGATGCCTCAATCAAAACGATCAAAAAGAGTTGGGATAGAGGCAAAATATAGAGATGGAAAGAACATCCTAACATAGGTTTAAGAGGAATGTGTAGTTAATATCTCATCATTAACAATCCGATGACTTTCCAAAAGTTCCACTGACCCAAAAACAAACAAACAAAAGTAGTAGTAGTAGTCGTAGTAGCAGTGGTAGTAGTAGCAGTGGTAGTAGTAGTAGTAGTAGTAGTGGTAGTAGTAGTAGTAGTTGTAGTAGTAGTAGTACTAGTAGTAGTAGCAGTGGTAGTAGTAGTAGTAGTAGTAGTAGTGGTAGTAGTAGTAGTAGTAGTTGTAGCAGTAGTAGTATCAGTGGTAGTAGTAGTAGCAGTAGTAGTACTAGTAGTAGTAGCAGTGGTAGTAGTAGTAGTAGTTGTAGCAGTAGTAGTAGCAGTGGTAGTAGTAGTAGCAGCAGTGGGAGTAATAGTAGTAGTAGTCCTAACAGCTGTGGAAGATGAGGTTTAAGGTTAAACTGTTCACACTGTTCCTCACCTTCAAAACAATCTTTTTTGGAGAAAGTCTTTCATTTATTAGTTTCATATATACTAACAATAATTAGTATATTTGAAATACATATACAGACGGAGAAAAACTGCTAATCCACCTTTGACCAACAACACTTGAAATGTGTGTGGACATGTGCTTTGGTGTCCTGCTGTCATTGTGTCTACTCTGGTGCACTTTCCTGGAGGTTTGGCTTCAGCTGATTCGTCTTGATGTCAGTGAATGACAGCAGGTCTGGTGCTGAACACACTGAGGCTGAAGGGACTGGAGAGGGAGACACGGACAGACAGAGAGAGAGAGAGAGAGAGCTGCTAGAATTCTTGTCCTCACAGTAAATAAGCACTAGTTGACCCAAACCCAGCTGACTCAACAGCAACACTCACCTCTTTATCTGTGAGCTGGAGGAGGAGGAGGAGGAGCTTCCTACCAGCTTCTTCGAAGAGGAGGAGAAGGACAGGGGAACTTTAGAGGACTTAGGGGGTGGGAGGATGGAGGAATGAGAGGCCTTGGACAGATTTAACCTGGATAAACAATACAAAAGAAGGAACAGACATTGATAACTCATCGTTTATAAAGCGCTAAATATAACCAACCCTTAATGATACATTAGTTTGAGGGAAAGAAGTAAAACAGACGCCCTGTAACCTCCCTGGCCCTGGGGTCTACGCCTGCTGGACATGTTCATAACATGTGATTAACACACACACACACACACACACAGCAGTGTACCTTGAGCAGGAGGATGAGACTGACCTAGGAGGCCGTTTTCCCTTCAGTGCTCTCAGTTTGTCTCCCTGAGTCAAACTGCTGTCCTTGCAGGTATTCTACAGACACACACACACACACACACACACACACACACACACACACACACACAGAGAGAGTTAGCAGTGTGTAATTAAATGATAAATACAAATCATCTGTGTTTGTAGTTTTAAATCCATAAGTCCTCCTGTTACGTGAGCAATAATAAATGACACCTCACCTCGTCCAAGCTGTATGACTTGTAGAGAGTGGTGTTGATTGACAGGTCATCCATGCTGGAAAGTAGGCGGGACATGGCCTCCTGTTTCCCCGCCTCTGAGTCCAGGCTGTGCTGCTGCTGACGCAGTTGCTGTAGCTGCTGCCGCCGACTCAATCTCTGCTGCGCCAGTTTCTGTTTGGAGCGAAGGACGTCGCCCTGGACCCACAGGCTGTGCTGTTTACTGCACACACACACACACACACACACACGCACACACACACACACACACACACACACACACACACACACCACTGTACATTTAGCCTCACAGGCATGATAATAATGGAAGACAAAGTGTGAAACATTGTACTTGTATCCAGACAAATCTCCTGATTAAAAGAAACTATTCATTTATCATTAGACAAAGAAGATTAGTGAGGCTGAGAACTAAACTTTGACTAACAAGTCAAGTAGACAGCTGGAACATCCTTTGGTGACCTGTAGTGTTTTTTCATGTGATGCTGTAGAAAAATGATCCAGAATCTGTCTGTGAAGTTATCTGGAAGTTGAGTCATGACACCATGAATAGATGTATAAATCCCAACTGTTACTCCTGGCTCAATTTGAAGAGACTATCCAGAGACATGTGGAACATTTCCACATGTCTCTGCGTCTGCATACTGCTGCCCCCTTTCCCCCTGAAGGTTAGAGTTAATGACACGCTTTAATGGGAGTAGGAGACTGTAACTCACTCCTCCAGGAAGTTCTGCTGAGGACCAATGATGGAGCCGGGCCTGCAGATTCTGATCCAAGCAATAGCTTCAGCTGCTGTGAAACGGTAGTGCTTCATCAGGTAGCAGCCAATCAGAGTGCCTGTACGCCCCAGGCCAGCTGGGATTAGAGAGTATTATTAACCACAAGCTGGAGGCAAATGAACAAAAAACATTCACAATTCTCTTTGTATATAAAGAAGTGCACACAGTAACTCCTACCTTTACAGTGCACAGCCACAGCCCCTTCTGTGCTTTCACACACATGCAGGAAGCGCCTGGTGATGATATCAGAGGGTGTCGTCCCATCCAGGAAGAACAGGTCATGGTGCTCAAATCCTGCATCCTCAAACCGCCCGCCTTCATACAGCTTCCTGTTCAAACGGACCACGGCCCTGATGTTAGTGAGGCGAAAGTATGCGAAGTACGCCTCTGGTGCATGGAAGGGATAACCTGGGAAAACCACGAGAAGCACTGTGACTTATCAGCACTAATGATTCTGAGGCGGATTGATCCTGAGAGAATCCAGCTCACCGTTCTCTATCTTACTGCGAGGGTGGGGGCTGCTGAATGCCAGAATTTTCCCTGGAAGGATCCAATTCATATCTCCGTTTTCTACACGCTAAAGACACAGACAACAGAATGAGAGGAGTGTGTGAAACCGTACAGGAGACAATGTGGACCACGTCTCTCTTAAAATGAGAACGACTTTTCTTATCATTCTAAGATCTGATAAATGGTTTTAATATGTGTGTTAAACTTTTTTAGCTTAGGTTAATTTAGTTCATTGCCTTTCTATTATTCCCTGCTAAACCCAGAGTGTGGACGTCCTGTGTGTGTACAGTAACTCTCAATGAGGCTACGACATGCAGTAAAGCAGCTTCCCAGCTTCACAGTCTCCTCCATGTTTCATGTGTGTGTGTGTGTGTGTGTGTGTGTGTGTGTGTGAAGAGACGCTTTCCTCTGCTGCTCTCTCCTGGTCAGGCCTCTGGGCAGGTGACTTCAGCCATGGCAGCATTCACACTCCAGATCAGCGTCAGCACATTGTTGCCTCTTGTGTTTTACATAATCCCATTGTCTTTCACTGCTGATTTGATTTTCTCTGTTAGTTTATTATCCTCACCTCATAATGTTCATATTCCTCCACGTCAAAGTTTTCGAAGTCCAGGAAGCCATGCTGTGAGGCCTGTAGGTGAGAGGAGACAGAGACAGGGTTCTGGGTTCTGGGTTCTGGGTCTGATACTTTGATCTAACTCCTTTTCTCATTATGAACTCCTGTTTATTCTCGCTAAACCTTCATAAGAATAACACAAGCACAATGACTTGGGTGACCTTTGACCTCCACTGGGACCAGAGATCACTCGTTGTGAGAATAGCTGGGGATTTTCCCTCCATACAAAACTCTAGTTGAAACAGTAGTGGTTGATCCAGGGCCCGTGTGTTTTGAAGGATATTATAGTAATCTTTTCATGCGTGCTGTGTACCTTGCGTAGTCCTTGTAAGCAGTCAAGCACGGTGAGGTTGAAAGAGCACTCCCCGACTGCTGCATCCCTGTGGGACACAGAGTAACACACAAACAGGGTAAACTCCCCTTGCAATCACTTCCACTTCTTTGGCTTCGTCTTTGGCTCAAGGGACTCTATAGCTCCAAAAAAAGTGGAAATTAAATTCAACTTTTTTCCAACATGCAGTGTGGCCTCAGGTGGAGTTAAGGCCATCACGTACCTGAACGGCAGATAGCCTGTGTTGTTTCCTGAGATCAGAGTCTGGTAGGCTTCTTCTGGACTTCTTTTTAAGTACATGACCTGCAGGTAGAAGGTGTGTTGTTGATATTAATGATAGGCAGTGGAGTGACAGACAACTGAACTGAGCAGATGGAAGCATAAAGGAATATTTACAGCATAGGCACCGATCAGAACTGCAGCATTGGCTCTTTTCTTCTGGTCATAACTGGTGTAGTGGACCAGTTTCTTCCTGGACGTGGTGAAGGACTGAAGTTTCAAAATAAAATTAAAGGAATCAGTAAACTCTTTGCCACTGAGTGCAGATCCTGGAATATATTTTAATTCTACAGTATGGAGATATTAGTTTTTCAGTAAATCAGCAGGTGCTACCTTCAGCTTCTTGTTGAGCTTGCAGCAGTATCTGTACAACATGGCCAGGTTGAGAGGACCAAAGTCAGCATAGAAACTGCAACACATGAAGATGCACACAGCTCACTCATCATTATTCTGTGGTACTGTGGATATGAAACACGTGACAGAACTGTTCATAAAACCTCTCTCCTGCATTTCTACTATGCTTAAATCTGTTCATTAGAGATCAGCAGGACTCTGTTGGGATTGTTTGGATTTATGAGCTCAGTATTTCAGTCCAATCCAAAAGCACTGGAACAGAAAGGTTAATTCGTGTGTGTTTGCATGAACTAAAGATTAAAAGCGGAGTATGAGGCTGCAGCTTCTCAGCTCAATGTGCTCATGATGGTGGAAGGAGCCTCCTAACTCCTCTTCTTATGCACTTTATGACACAACACGACAAAGTTAGCCACATCTAGTGGCGAGATTGCAGAATGCATACATGCATACATCTGTCAAGTGATGAGGCTTTTAGTACATCAGACGGTGTAGGTTGTACATTTACATTTCGCTGTATTACACATGTCAAAGTTGACTTGACCAGAGAGCTGTCTACACAAGTTAAGTGAATTACAACAATCAGAAGCCAAAACAACAATGTCCTGAATAAACAACACAAGTGTGAGCGAAAGACATAAACATGCAGTCTCATCTGTGAAGCACAGTGGGGGTAGCGTCAGGGCTTGCTGTTACTAAGAAATAGATTTCAAAAGCACATGAATCAATGGACACTACAGATTATGTCGGTAAACGCTGTCCTGCCTCGTTCATCCTGATTTAGAATAAGCTGATTTTATATTTATTTATTTTTACAATATCAGGCCTCCACTATACTAATGTCACTAAAACCACTGATACAGTTTGACTGGCAGCCACAGTTGGTCCTTGTGGTGCTCTTGTTTTATCTCTTGTTTTGGATTATGATTCAGGAAAAGGTTTGATGTGAGATGAATCCCATCACTGAGTTGGATGTTGAGCTTTCCTTCATTCACTGCGTGAACCTGTTACTTTTTATATTACAAAATAGAGAAACTGTCATTAAACCAAAACCAGTCTCTCACAGACACAAAGTGGCACAAAACAAACCACAAATGTGACAAAACAACACATGACAAAAGCAAGGTGTTCACACACGCTCAAAACTGCCAAAAGAAACACAGAGGGACAGCCACGAGTCCACAGTGCAAGTGCACGCACCAAACAGTCGATCACCAGGCTTTAGAAACATTTAGAAGATTTAATATAAATATGGATCAATTTGGATAAGTCACCGTGTCAAACTGCACATTAAAGGTAGTAAATGCAGTGTCCAGCCTGACTGGTGACATCCACTGTTTGTCCTTAATCCTGTTCCCCCGCGAGGACAAAGCCTCATCTCATCTTGACCTATATCCCACACCGGGTTCATAACCACCGGCTCAGCGTGGCTCACAGAAGTCAGTGGGCTTCACAGTCAACCTGTCAGTATCCCCCAACAAAAAGAAGTACAAGTACACACACATCAGTATTAGTACATATCATTGAACTAAAGAGAAACAAATGTACTCTCTGTTTACTTCTTATGTTCCGATCAGAAATGTTTCATTCAGACTATCAACCTAAGAATGTAGGAAAGATGGAAGGAAACAAGGACGTAGGAATGAAGGAAGAAGAGATGAGAGGGATTAAGCATGACTGGGCTGTTTCCTCCTGTACTTGAGTGTGTCAGCAGTGACACAGGGGATGATGCTCCTGCGTCACTCTCACATGTCAGCTTCAAATCTCCCATAGGTAATCAGCTAGCTTTACATCTCGTGACTGGGAGTGAGCTCCACAGCGCACTGCATGAAGACTCAAGTCAAAAAGTTCCTTCCACGATGGAAGACAGCTGCATTAGAACTAGAAAGAGTTGGTCTCAGTCTGGATCCAACTAAACCATGGGCTCTGTCTCTCTGGATGTTTCAGAACTTGAAATCATAACTCCTTAGAGCACACAAGATGAAAAGAACTGAACAACATATGGCCTGCAAAGGTCTTTAGTGAGCTCCCAAAACTGCAGTGTAAAACTAATGGGATCACAAACAAACATGGACCTTGGTTCAGACTTTCATCCTGACTTGACACCTTTTCTGATGGACCCACGAAATTGCCATCCAGCCGCTTATCCGAGTCTCACCTGTCGTACTTGAACTCATCATCTGTGCTGAAGTAGTGCGTGTTGGCCGTATTCTTTGGTTTGACACGTAGAGTGGCGAAGTACAGCCGGTCTGTGGCATCGACACAAGGACAAACAGATAACGTTAGATTACTGATGGTGAGTTCAGGAATAAACATCTGCTGATATGTAATTATCTTACACTGACCGTACAACCTCCTAAACCTGTGGTACAGGCTAATTAATGATTGGCGCTCCTTCAGGATCACACCTGACAGTTTAAACCGTGTTAAACCAGGTCTGCGTTTACTGAAGTGCCAGGAGAACATGTTTCTAAAGCTCTTGATCACACTAAATGTTACTCAACCCGATTTAATCCAATCACTTACAAAACCTAAATCTAAACATGAGTTATCCTCTTATGTTACTGGCTTTGTAATAAATGTATAAGAAATCATTATTTATTAGATAATGCAAATGATATGTAACATGGAGCTCAACAGAACAACTATTGGTTTGGAACACAAATAAATCTCCCTAGTCGGCGTATGCGCTTTGAAAATGTCCTGTGCTGCTGCTGACATCCGATTACTTTGCTTTGCTTTACTTTACTTTGCAGACGCTTTTATCTAAAGCGACTTACAAGGATCTAGCACTGGGTGTCTGGCTCAGGGACACACCTGGTAGGGGATGAGTTAGGAGTCAGACGGGGTTTAGAACCTGCAACCTTCTGCATCCCAGTCTAATGCTTAACCCATTGAGCTAACAGATTACAATTTAAGACAAAGCAGGTTACATTAGACTGTACTGTGCCCAGTTAGCTAAAAGCTACAAACACCTGGGAACTCATCAACAACAATGAGACCCACAAGATGATGCAGCGTTCTACGTGTACAGTTCGTGTATAGAATGTAATGTATTTATATATAGATTCTGTTGCTTCACGTGACGCTTTATGAGTAGTTTCAACAGTGACAGTGCAAATGTCCATCCCTCCATTCTGATAGTGGAACCTTTTTAAATATGAGCCCCTGCCCCTGAAAAGGTCTCTGCCCGGCCCTGCTCCCTGCTGTGAAAGGTGTAGTCATATTTATTGTGATAAATAAAGATTGTGAGTCAATGTATCACCAGCAGTTTCTGTGGTAAAGCTACATCAGTGATATTTGTGTACAAGGTTTACAGAGATAACACATAAATTCAGGTGTAACTTACCTTTAATAAACTCTGACGCACCCGATTGCTCATATTCCTCTGCCATTGGACTCACTAACAAGCGATTCTTGTGTAAAAAGTCTACAGACTATATGCAAATAGAAAATGCTTGTATAACTGTGGGTTATCTGTTAGGAGACTGTTTGATATGTGCCCAAGATGTCACAAGCTGAGTGTAGAATATACCAGCTGCAGTGTTCAGCTTCATTCTGTGGAGAAAAAGTCACAGCTAGTCTCTCTTCAACTGCTGAGCTCCAGTCCAGTTCAAAACTGCTGAAAAAGTCCCCAAAATCAAGTGTCTCACTCAGATCTCTGCATGAATTCAGTCACCTCGCACAAATGACCCAAGTCCCTCCGTAAAATATTCCCTGGAATATTCCAGCAACAGTTGGAGAGCTGAGGACACTCACAAAGGCGTAGGTCCGGTGCTCACAGAGGGAGCGTTAATCTCTGTGCTGCTCTGCACATGCTCCGTCTCACACACACACACACACACACACACACACACACACTGGTAGACACGTTGCTACTGCCTGGTGTAAGAGACAGTATCACTGTGTTCTTCTGGATCCCGAAACAATCTTGTCTAGGACCTCTCCTCGTCTGCTTGGTCACATTTTACAATGACTTCAACATAAAAGCTTTCACTGCAGATTGAGTGACCTATCTAAAGCAATGTCACCCAAGGGTGTGGAGTCTAAGGCCTGGGTGCCAAATGTCTGAGCTCCCCGAGTCTCTGGCTGAGCTGTGAGTTTCACATGAGGCCTGCTTAACCTGCGCTTACATCACACAGTTGTACAAGTGCTAAAGATGGTGATTATACAATAGGTGTTTGACTGGTTATTAAACAAAGGTCATTAAACATCAGAGAACTCTTTAAAGGGACACGGAGACTGAAACAGTCCCAGTGTAGGGTCAGTCACTCACAGAGTACAAACCCCAGACCAGATGGTCCCGTCTAGTTTGAGCTCAGGTCAATAGATTCGAGGCTTATTTAATTCCAACACCATATTAATAAATTCAGCTGTGCAGTATTTAGAGCTACCCACAGAGATTTTCTCCACTTCAGTCATTCTATTTTAACTCGGGAAAATGATTTCCCATCCTAGTGCTGTCTTTTTCAGGAGCCTGTGATATTCCTGCTGTGTGGTTTCACAGCTGTCAGTCTTGGCGGAGTCAGTTTTAATGTGGTTTCATTAAAAACAGTTGTTAAAATGTTTATTTCAAACAACATGGTGATTATCTAGACGTTAGAATATTTACTGTCTTATGCTGGAAGTTCCCACCGTGACTAAGCTCCTTTTGACACACACATGCACACTGAGATCTCTGTGTTTGGGATGTAAGTCTATTCCTGGTCTTAGCTTCATCTGCTCTAGTTAGCCAATTAGAGAGCAGATTAACAGAAGCAAGGTCGCGATTCATCAGATGAACTCTAGTACTGAACACACAATCATCAGCCAGAGAAACAGTCGACCTGCCGGAGAATCAAAACATTTATGGAGAATCAACCGTTAGAAATTATCTCTGTTTCCGTTTCTCTGTTTATATGTTCTGTGTGATACTGACTGACTGATGGTCACAAAGCAGTTGTGTTTAAAGAGGAAAGGCTGCCCTCTAAAGGTTATTCACATAATAACACACTCTGGTGTTTTCTATTGGTAACACACACTGTAAAAATACCATCCTACTTCACTGAATGTACAGTAACTACAAAAACTAAAAGTCAAAAGTTCATATTCACTTTTACACAACACATTACTAATGTTTGAACTTAGGAAATGTTCAGAAATCCATATTTAGTCTCATCATTCTGATTTGCAATCACAGCTTTCATGCTTTCCATGTGTCTCTGCATGCTCTCCAGGTGTTTACATTGCTGTTGGATGACTTAATGGCATTCCTCGTGCAAGAACTCCAGCAGCTCACCTTTGGTTGATGGCTTGTGACCATCCATCTTCCTCTTGATCACATTCCAGAGGTTTTTGTTGGGGTTCAGGTCTGGAGATTGGGCTGGACATGACATGGTCTTGATTTGCAGTGGTCTCTTAATTTCTTCCAGAGCTGTATGTGGAACCAAATATATAACCACGTTGCTGCTCCAGCCTCCAACTGATGAATGTGTGAGGATGACGGCACACTGAAGTGTCAGTGAAATTTCTCCAGTCCACCCTACGAGCTACGACTCGTTATCGACTCTATTTAGGGAGTGTGATGTAAAGCACTGTTCGGCTCAACCAGAAAGTTAACATCATCTACCCCTTCTGAAATTCAATTCAATTCAATTCATCTTTATTTGTATAGCGCCAAATCACAACGAAAGTCATTTCAGGGCACTTTACA
>JAUMTR010000009.1:666504-680512 GCA_032270685.1 Microctenopoma stevenorrisi
CTAATGTTTATCAGTAAATTACAGAAAATAATGAACTTTATCACAATATGCTAATTTTTTTAGAAGGACCTGTATAGCTTATCATGGCTCAGATACTTTTTCTGTTGCCCATGACAACAGTGCCCTTAAACTGAATTAAATAGCTGCATCAGACACTGTCACTCAAACAAATGGTTTGCTGGTTAGCTGGTTTATTCCCGTTCAATGGTATTTGTTTCACAGACACAGCATTATAGCCCTATTTCTGTGTGTGTGTGTGTGTGTTTCGCCCGGTGGCTTACATACATGCATACATTTTTGTCTTCATCCTATACATCACTCAGCAGAGGAACACGGTTCAATTCACAGAAACAAAACCCAGCTGGAGTGGTTCATGTAATAATCACAGGTTCTGGAACCAACCACAGGTAAACATTAGTGTTAGGTCCAGTGTGGAGCATGAATGCAGAGATTTACTTACAGTAACGGTGGGAGCAGCGAAGGCCAAACTGAAGAGCAGAGGCAGCGGGCAAACTTCCTGTCTGGGCAGGATGTAGGGTAGAGACAGACTGCGGTCATTACAGCTGTACCCAGAATGCACCGGTTGGAAAATATCTGTCAGCTCCAAGAAGTAAAGACTGATAACAGAGGAGGCCAGGATAGGGAGCTGCAGTGAAGCAAACAGAACAACAAACAACAAATGAGAAAAACTCACTGATACCAGAGCAGCGTGTAGTCACAGGATTTCAAGCCGTGTTCACCGAGCTGTCACATGTTACAACGGTCCTCATCTGCAGGTACGGCATCTCTTTGAAAACCTAAAAAGGCCTGCAGGCATACAGATGGACTAAATCTGGCTTGATTATAAACATCGCTAGTTTCACTTCTCATTAGCTGAGAGCACCAGCCACTACTGATCTTTTACTCAATGCTAAAGACAGAATGAGACCCGGTTTCAGCCATGAGTGGTGGTCAGGAATGATCAGCAACCCACTGTAACTGCACAACTTGGTGAGAGCTGCTCCCACGTGTCATCTGTGTTATTCAGGGTCTGGCCACACAAGCATGGAAGAGAGGAAGAGAGGAAGAGGTAGGTGTAACTTAAAAAAAGTGCAAGTGGGCCACATCAAGTGAGACAGAACAGAGGAATATCAGCAAGCAAGGATATCATTTTTATCCACACCAGCTCTCTGCCTGCTAAGCAAGCCCAGCTTTAAAAAGCTGTACACAGGATCAGAAAGCCAGTGGCTGTGGGTTAAGAGCTATGCAGGAAGAGATATCAGTGAATGCACATCTGTAATAAGAGCCACCACGACACTATTACTGTGAATTACTGAGAGAAAGTTTCTCTGGGAAGCATTCACCTCTCATACATCATCATTCATGATGATCTGAAGGTCGTCTCATTCCCACAGATGGACCACACCAACCTCAAGCACTTAACTTTGTTTCAGTAAATATGCTGATATATCATTGATTTGTTTTTATTAACTGTAATCCACACTCTAATACATGACTTCAACAGAGGAATCGTTTCAGCATTTATTTCTGGTGCGAGATTAAACAGATCACTCGAGTGTAGGTGGATTTACAGAAGCGTTTCCCAGATGTTAGTCAATAGTACCTGCAGTAAAGCCTGCTTCCTGCCCCGAGGAGCGGCTCATCCACCTACAAGAATTCCAATACTCCAGTTTAGAACACTCTGCGCAGATCAATTCATACTTCAGTCACCTTTGGAAATCTGTATTACATTAGTGTGAAATCATCATAAGTGTTGATAACTAGTACAGTGAGGTTCACAGGATAAGTAAAGCAAGCCAGGACAGGATTTCTCCGTGACATCCCACCATAACGCGCGTCCATACTGATCCAACCAGTCAGTTATCTAATGAAACACCTTGGTGACTAATCCAGAAACGATAACAGGCCATTATGTTTCACTGCAAAGCCAAATAGCACAGCTCCTGATTTTTTCCTGAGGAAAGCAAAAGGAAGAAAGAAAATAAGTCGTAATTGATTGATTCTAAGATAAAGATAAGTCTTTTTTTTTAGTTTGATAGAAGCCAGAATCTGGGCGGTACCGTCCACCACAATGGTTCTGTGTGGCATACATTTCTAGGAGAGGACTGAACTAGTTAAGCTGGTGACGGCTTCAGCAGGTGTTTCCCACAGGTTGGATGGCGTAAGGTTAAACTGCAGAGGCTGGGATGATGCTAACATTAACTACCATAGAAGTTTCACTGAATAAAATGAGTCAGAAGTCAAATATTTAGAGGGATCAAGAGTAGGGGGAAGTAGATGACATTGGTTTGTGGTTATATTTTAATGACAGTTTGTACGTGTTCTCTGTGTGTGTGTGTGTGTGTGTGTGTGAGATGTGGTGAAGTTGTAAATCTGCTTTAGATTAGTGGTGGTATGTGCTGACATGATTACAGGAAACTCTGGTATTAGACATGTATGACACATGCGTTTGAAACGAACGTGCAGGTTTTTTTATCCCTATTTGTGTGTGGGCATCAAGAAGATCCACTGTGGGTAGGCTGTGCAGGAAGGAGTCACCTGGTAGAAAATGGAGTAAGTAAGCAAGTACAAGATCTTCTTCTTTTACATTCTGTCCTTTGGTGAGGACACCAGGAAACAACAACACTCCTGTGTCAGTGGACTGAGACAGGAGATGGGACATCATAAGGTCCACTGACGTTTTGTTTGTTGCTGCCAGCTGGTGTAGGAATCTTTAAATATCTGTAACTGTCAGACAGCAGCAGGGTCCAAAGTGAGACAGGTGCTGTGCACTGTTATGCAGATGGCACATCAGCATTAATGGTGCATATTTATTCATTCTCCTTGATTGGGACACAGGATTGTCATGTTGAAGTCACCCACACATTCACAAACGTCCACGGTCTCATGCAGTTTTAAGACTTTAAAGTACATATTACATGGATCTGTAATGTACAGTATACTATAAAACACGTGGATCACTCTATTGGTGTTTAGAAGCAAAAGCTACATATGTTTAGTTTATTTTCATCCATCATGCATTTGTAACTGCTACAAAACTACAGAAGAAGACGAGCTCTCAAAAAAGACCGAACAAGGGAAGGTACCATGTCGAGCATGTTTCCTGCACTGTGATGCATGTTGACACTGGTAGAATAGTGTTTCCTTGATTAACTAACGCTCTTGGAAACAGAATCAGGACCATTTCAATAAATGTCTCCTTTATACGTTAAGGCCAGCACGCACTGTCCAGCATACTGTGAATGTGATTTGCCCATAACAGCTGGTGAACTAGTGACAGTAACAGAACGAGTGATTTTTGTGTGTATGATCACCACACATATCTGATAACGTGAATACATCATAATGACCATTTTAGAGACAAATCAAACAAAGCCTGAGTGGCCACTGTGCACACAGGGGAAGTAGGGCTGCAGTAGGGATTTTTTTCTCCTCTTAACGTCTCTAGCCCTGAACACACAGATATAAAAATACACCCCATTCAGAGGGCCATGTTGCCTAGCAGCCAGTTAGTGGGTAGGATGGTGTGACAGCGTGTGAGATAGAAAATGTTGGAGACACAGAGCAGCTCTTTCAGGAAGAGAAAGGAGAACCAAGTAGTAATTATTAACGGATTCTGAATGTTTCCCAATGCAAAGTGAGGAAAATCCAGCCATCACCTCACACTTCTACACGCTTGTTAGTTCTGCACCAGACTTCACAGTACTGTTCATTGTAAAACTAAAGGTCAAAATGCTGCAAACATTACTAGAAAAATCGGCAGAAACGACAGTGTGCGTCGACAGGTCTTTTCATTATTAGTCAATCATAATTCAGTGTGTCCAACACATAATATACAGAACTGCTTCTGGTTTGGTGGACGGTTTGGACATGTGCAGGCACTGGGCAGAAGGCAATCTAGTGATAAACTGTATGATGGAAGGATACTTTATGATCCAGAAATGTGACGGGTCACCCTATCATCAAACTGGGAACATGTTTGGTACAGAGTGGAATCACTGTGGAGTCGAGTCACGTCACTAAGATGTTTTCTAACATGGGCTGTGCAGCAGCTGAATGTGACCCCAACCCGACATGCATTTGTATTTGATGTCCTTGTGGAAACTCTGAGGACTGAAACCTCAGTCTCTCCTGAGTCAGTCTGAAATGCATGTATGCAGTCTCCTAACTGAACCTTAGCCAGACCTGAACGTGTTTTCTAAATGTTTGCATGAATCCAGACAGATCCTGGCATGTTAAGCCCAGGTATCCAGGTATCCACACTCTGTCTTATAATGGTACAGGCATATACAGTATTCTGTGACAATGGCAAAGAGCTATTTCCAAAAAAACAGAATTTGCTCAACTCATGAGTACAGCTCAAGTGATCTATGGATTAATTGATTAGTATAACAACACAAAAGGTCTCCTGAGCCCCTCACCCCTCCACCAAAATCCATTATTCTAATCTCTTCTTAAGAGTTGCAGAAGTGCTGGAGCCTATCCAGCTGTCATTTGGTGAGCAGAGACATACAGAGAGAGAAACAAGTGGCCAATTAACCCTAACCTTGGGAAGACCCACACAGGCACAAGGAGAACATGCAAACCTCACCGTAAAAGACACCTGGCCAACCAATGTGCTGAAGCGCTGTTCAGGTGACAGTGCTAACCACTACGCCATCTCTCTTTCCTTCATACAAAACTGTGGCTTCTTTAAGGTGACATTACTGAGTGAGTATTAAACAGCAAACGGAACTACTTTAGTGTAGTTTCCAGCATTAAATAACATTTGTCCCGCCAGGAACTTTCCAGCTGTCTGTGGAATAGTTTGTGCGTGTGGAGACAGAGGAAAAGGTTCGTGAACATTTCTGTGCACATTTCATGCATCACTGCAAAACGCGAAAAAACACTGAATCACAACTGACAAGTTACACCCGCCCACCCTAAAAACAGCATGGACCCCCCTACAGAGCAAACCTCGGGGAAACAGTGATATTACATAATTTTCTTTATGCATGACCTGCCAGTAGTCGTTTCAGTACATTCCGTTTTCTGTTGCAGCTCTGTTCACCTGTTACATCTCCAAATTCAACACCTGATGATACGAGCAGAGGTTGATCAGTAGCAAGCAAGACTCAGCACAGAGACAACAATTCTGATGATATATACCAGTTAAATCTCTGAAACCTAAGACATGGAAGACAACTGTTCATGGGTGCCTGCATCAACAGGTGGAAGATTTCAGGTGATGATTTTTCTGTCTCATCTCCACGGACGTTCCATTCGAGCTGTGGTTTTACAAAACGTTAATGTGAAAGTAGTCTTCCCCCTGGTTGCCTTGCTTCCTCTGAATCTAAAATGCTCTACTTGCTGTAACAAACGGCCACATACAGAGAAAAATGAACAGCATTCAATGGGAAACAAAGTATACCTGTTAGCAAAAGTCAGGAGCGTCAAGCTGAGCTGGTGAAATGTAGAAATACTGCAGATCCTGGTCTGAAAGCTGGTCTTTTCCCCACAGTGCCTGCCAGCCAGTATCCACTGAAGAGCATACATTGTCATGTTCATATTGCAACACGACGCTCTTACAGTAAAAGACATTTAGGTTATATCCAAACAAGGATTATGCTCCAGCTCCAGCTAATGAAATGTAATTATTTATTACAATGATAATCATTTCAACCGTCGTAAGACGTGCTGATTCTCAGGCCTACAGGAAAGCTGCTCCACAGTCTGGGGGCGTAAGAGCTAAATGCAGCATTACTATATGTTTTAGTCCTGGAGCCAGGAGCGATTACTGTGAGAGAGCCTCACAGATCAGTCAGGCTCAGTCTCGGTACAGTCAGCGTGGCTCCACACAAGAGTTACCACGGACAAGCTTTAGAAGACTCTGCAGCCTTTTCCACAGAAAGTGTGAGATGCATGAAGAATCATAATATCCAGTGGAGACTGCAGTGTCACTGGCTGCAGAAACAACAGGGACGAGGTGAATACAGATTCTCAGTATCACTGCTGGCAAACTGTTTGGCCTCCTTGATACCCAGATTACAAACCCTGTGGTTTACTGTGATGTGCCACCTCAAAAGAAAACAGTAGCTTTGGTGTGTTCGAGGACCTACAATAATATCCCAATATTATTTGCATCATTGGTTTTAACCTGGTTGTGGTTGCTGAACATCTTACAGATTAGAAGTACATGCTCCTGACAGAGAAAGAGACAGAGATGCCAAATGTCCTCAAACCAGAGGCATCAACAACACAACCTGACTGACAGCTGTCCCTGGGGACACGACAGTCAAACACACTGCTCCACACAGATGCACACGAGCAACGCAACAGTACGGGGTGTGTTAGATAGAGAGATAGATATTCACCTCTACAAAATAAAAGCACGGCAGCAGAGTGACGCTGTCTTTGGTCTCCTTCCCGCCTTTAAGTCGCTCTTTGGCACGAGACATCACGAGCGGGCGGTGGTCTCTCCCGGTACCGGGAGACAGGGAGCTGTATCTGATTCCCGTCGTAATTTTGGCGAAGATTCCGAGCGACTCCGGTTTGCTCCAAGCCCCCGCAGTAGCAGCGGGACTACATCGCCCAGCGGGGTGAGCTGGAAGTGTCCGTGAATGCGATCTGTGCCGCTGTCGCTGCTAAAATGTGGTTGAAGCGAGGGGGGGCTTCAAATGGATGTGCCAGCGCACCCGGACTGTAAGGCTGTCACGAAGGTGCTGACATGAAACCCAGCGCAAAAATCCATCCTGTAAGCAGGATAAGGAGAAGATTGCCCCCAGTCACCCCCCTTCAGGTAGCTACACCACCAGCGGTCCTTCTCCGAGCATCCTCCACCTCTGCTCTTCTGCGGCAGGTGACCGCGATGAAGCTACTCAGAATACACACACTCACTTCCTGTTAGGACCTTCAAAATAAATCAACCAAACAAATATTTTTTCAATACTCCCTACCCATTTAGTATTCCACAGCACATTTTAGTGCGAACAGCAAGCATTTTAGGCCAATTATTTTCAAGAGTTTTGCTTGCTAGTTTAATGGTTGATTAATACTAGAAATGTGTCGAAGTGGTCTGATGTTTGTAGGTGACACACGCTAACTTGACGGAATAAGCCCGCGCTGGGCAGGTAAGAACATATACGTTCAGGTTTTTAATGAGTTCTCACTCTGAGACTTTTAGAGAAGGGAGTTACCTGGACATTTGCGCATTTTCTTCATATTCTTGAGCAGATTGTACCTGAAGTAGTGGCTTACAAGTTGACATTTTTTAATAATTAAAAGTTAATACATTTCTTATTAGCATCTGAAAAAAGCTATTTCAAAATATTGTTATTGCATTAGCCAAGTGTGCGCAGAGTTGATCAGTGGTTACTGCCACAGAAAGTAGCCAGTAACTTATATCAGGCGCAACAGGATCATTGACTCGAAGATGACATCCTGTCACTTGAATGGAAATGGGTAGGTGGATAGGAAATAGAAATAGGGCAGATATGCCCCTGTTAACAGAACAATGTTTTTGACTCCTCCGAGAGGCTGAATACATTCAGCTTAAACATGGTTCTCACAATAAATCAAGTCAGATTCAAATCTGAGCATCATGGGGGAAAATCATATCAACAAATAGCTACATAGGCTACACAGTCCTCTGTCGTACAGAATACAAGAATGTTTTTCTGTGCCTTCCTACATTCTACAGTCTGTGAAAGCTGTAACTTTTGTCCCAGTTACTCTCAAACAGGCTTTATACTCGATTCTGTTTCTGATGCAGTTCCTTGGGTCAGATCATGTCTGAGTGAAATGCTTTAATTAACACATATTATGGTAAAGAGCAACTTAATAGATTTCCAAAGCCTCCTTTGTCTATACTTTGGAGTATATGATTATGCATTGTATCAAATCTCTCTCCCTGCTCTTACTTACATTAGAACCTTTAATAAATGTACCTCATCTGCAGTGTCTGCTCACATGATGCTATCTTCTTGACAATAAAGTATGTAATCTTGGTCAATTCATTCCTCCAGAATTCCTCCACATTGCCTACCTCTGTTCAAAACATTTACACTCCTCCTGTAGAAACACGAACAGGTAATTCTCTTTGTAATAGTCACTTAAATGCTTAACCTTGCAGCCTGATACGTATGTAGTGTCTGAATTACACCTACAGAGTAATCCATCTTCTCAATATACAACCTCTGGAGAAACACCACATGCTATTGATACGTGTGACATCACAAGTGTGCTAAAAACCTATTTTCCACTAGGGTAATGAGTGTGTGAACATCCCCTTCCTATCATACCAGAGCCTCACTGGTGATAATATGTGGGTCACATAGCCCTTAGGAAACACTGGGCCACGTTAGGGCTTCAGGCCACTGCATGCAATATGGTGTCAGCGTTGTTAGACTGTTACCATGCATGGATTATTAAATATCAGATCTCTCTCCTCTAAGTCCTTATTATTGAAGGACTTGATAAGTGACCATCAGATAGATAGATTTATTTAGTCTCACTAAATCCTGGCTGCAGCAGGATGAATATGTCAGTCTGAATGAGTCGACCCCCCGAACTCATATTAATTATCGTGTCCCTAGAAGCACAGGTCAGAGTAGCAGGTATCTGCAACTCAAGTTTAATAGTCAACTCCAGACCTAAACATAGTTATAGTTCATTTGAGAGCCTCACTCTTAGTCTCTCAGATTCAAACTGGAAAAGTGAAAAGTATAGTGAGTGACTTTAACATTCATGTAGATGTTGATAACTGTCTCAGCGCTGCATTTAATTCTTTGTTAGAGTTCATTGGATTTAATCAACATGTAAATAAACCCACTCACAGTTTTAATCACACCCTCGATCTTGTTCTGACTTATGGATTAGAAATTGAAAACTTATTAGTTTTTCCTAAAACCCATTGTTGTC
The DNA here is from genome assembly GCA_032270685.1 of Microctenopoma stevenorrisi. NCBI lineage: Eukaryota > Metazoa > Chordata > Actinopteri > Anabantiformes > Anabantidae > Microctenopoma > Microctenopoma stevenorrisi. Next base: position 675,403 of record JAUMTR010000009.1, read on the forward strand.
GGACCATTTCTTAATCACATTTAATGTTACTACAATAAAAATTACATTAATTAAGTAAAAATTCCACAACAATAGTTAGTAGTTTGTCTAAAAATACTGTCACCAAATTTATGGAAATGAGTCAACATCTTTTAATCCAGTGAGGTGTTCCTACATAGAGGATACCAGTGATACTACATCAGATGAATCTTACTTAGCCCTAAAACACAAATATCCTGTACAGACACACACTACCTGCTATATAAATCAATCATAAGCAATCATCCAGATGAAAAGACACACCTGCACTGACTTCTCTTTGGATGTCACTTTGGCTTGTCGGAACTTCAACATGTTCAAAATGAGGTCAGTTCTCAAACAAACTAAAAGTTCAAATCAAAGATGCAGGCTTCCTGTTAGAGACTAGCGCTTCTGAACTCAACGATGATTACACATGTCCAGCTGAAGGTTCTGTGTTCTAAGAATGATATTTTAGAATATTTACTTTAATAGACCAAGAATCTTAACAGAGATGTATAAGTGTAATACTATATTTATATTAGACATGAGGTCAAACCCTCAACATGTCCTAATCAACCCAGTAATACCATACATTTTTGTTTACACACAAAGGCACAAACTCCTTCCTGTCTTTTCCCACTGTGCAGTGATTTTCCTCCTAACACCACCATATCATGCAAATGGTACAAGAAGACTGAGACTGACCTGTGGTCTGATCCTCATAATGTCCTCATGTTCTTCTACTGTGTCACTTTGTTCTGAGCTGTTTCAGCCGTCCTCTTCACTCTGCTGCTCAGAACTGTTATAGATTCAGGGCTAGCAAACCGTGCCAGTCCATTAGGGGATAACCCTCCCTCTCTCCCACTCGCTCTCACTCTTGGGTTGTCCAGTATTTGTATTTACTTTCACTGCAGACTAGACTAGTCATTGACTATCACATTTACCCTGTCCATCAGGTTTGACTGACATCTATCAGAATACGTTACCCTGCTTTGTAAAAAGTAGGTCACGTCAAAATATGTGACAGAGACCAAAAGGACTTTATGTCACTCAACAACACTTCTGAAAAATCTACATCTTCAACAATAATAACATTTAATTGAATTTAATCTGAAGATAAATGATCTAATTTAACATTTGTGTGATATTTCTTGAACACTCCAATTTGTGTTTTATTTACATTTTATGTGGGGCCAGGTGATCAATCTATAATATTACATTAACATTTAATAGTTGATTATGTTTCTGTAGCTGCACTGACATGGAAAAGTGTGGAAACACCTAAACACGTATGTATTCGTCTTATGTTTTGTTGGTTTTATCAAACAGTTGTAAATAGATCACAAAACACAAGAAATTAACAATTTGAATTAGGTATATCTGAGCACAGAATAATGGTCATATCTACTGTCTACTTTCATCAAAAATAATTATACATTATTAGAATATGGATTAGATCAATATTTAACTTCAGCATGGACTAGAATTCGCTGATTGAAGACATCGTGCAGATGATGCATATCACCCACTCTCCCCAGATCATCACCTTTCCACCTCCTTATTATACTGATGGTGTTAAACAGACCTGAGTTACAGGGAGACAGTAGGAGGGGTCTTTGAACTATGGAGGCAAGATACAGTGGTGGCGACATAAGCGGCCTGGTAGCTCAGTGGTTAAGGCAGAGGGTTGGGATGCAGGAATAGCAGGTCTTGACTAGTTCTGCAGACATAAAAAACCAGGCATAAAAGACACAGTGTTTATGAGATTCAGTAATTTGTTTGAACTTAGCAACATCAGAGACAGCTCTTCTCCTCCGTGTCATTCATTCATAAATCTAGTGTTAAGTATACCTGCTAACTCAGGACAATGCTGTGTATCAATAAATGGTAGCAGCACATTGTTATGTGTGTTATTCCATCCTTACTAATGGATTTTTGAATGGATCGATTATGTTTGTTTTATTTCTTAATGAAAGATTTCTAGAACACCAATAGAAATAAATGACATCAGGGTGTTGGTTTAGAAACTACAGCCAGACTACTACTGCTTGTGCCTGATGCTGTGTCGCACATCTGTGACCTGCTTGAGTAAAGACTATACATGTGCTACCTACCTAAGTACCTGTGTTCCTAATGTCTTTAGATGTTGTGAGACTGTCTTTGTTTTGCTTTACTGTCTGGGACAGCCAATAGGACAGAGACGACTCTGAGCCAGGTGCCACTGACTCTGACCATGAAGATAGGTAGCACAGCTAGAGAGTATATAAGTATATGATAAAAAGCTGTGTGACACTTAGTTCTTGGTTGACTTTGCTCTGAACCCTTTAGTCATTTTAAATGATCATTTCACAGTATTCATAAATAATTATATTTTAAAAAATGTATATATTTATATGTAGCATGTGGATGCAATTTCTCTTTTTAGACAAACCATAAATCATATGGCCTGGAGATTCATCTGAGCCATGTAGTACAGCTCCTGTTTGGACATGTCATGGACATTTTGCAAAACTTCCAGATTATTTCACATTTGGCTGCGTTCAGCCTGTTTCAAAGAATCCTCTGCTTGATTCCACTCTCTGAAAGTCACAGCCCATTTTTACACTGCCTTCCATCTCTAAGGTCCTTAAAAACATTTCTAACAATTATATAATATTTTTGACAGGTTCCAGTCTGCAATCCATGTTCATATCTAATAGTTGCTTCTGCACTCTAGTGGTGATCAGCTCACATTGCATTAACTATATTTACCAAGTACAAAAGATGTCATAATGCGGAAGACACTGTTCAAACATAGTACAGCAGTACTAACACCTGTGATTCTACAGTTGTGCATTGAGGAGAAAGACTTTTATAATTAATGCCTCATTATACAATAAAAAATGATTTCTATTAGGGGGAAAAGCATAGATTGATATGTGAACTAATTAAACTCCATCGGTGGTGGTGGCACTGGGCCCGAGCAGTGCTGGTGAAGAGATTACAAAGAAAATGTTTCCTAACTTTGGAAGAGCTGCTACAAACTGCATGAAAAACACAAACAGAATTAGTACATACAGCATAAAAAGTTGATCAAGGGAGCGGAGAACAGCCTTGAGCTGTTTGTTTAAAGTGCATCACAACCTTCCCTTCTTTAGGTGAGGTATTCTGGGCACATTGAGACTGTCTCTCTCAGCTGGCCTGGGAACAGTTCGCGCCTCCCATGTAAGAGCTGAACAAGTAACCGTGCAAGGGAAAGTCTGGGTATGTCTGCTTTTGCTGCTGTAGAACATCAGCTGTAAAACTTAGACAGACCTGTTGTATTGTTCTCATCCAGTTACTTAGTGTGTTCAGTGTTGTATTCAACTGTGAAGTGATTCTTTCTGACCCCAAAGGAAGTAAAAAATGTGACTCAATATAACTTCATCTTCTCTCTTTCCACTCTCTACTGCTCTCGTTCTCTGTATCTTTCTGCAGGTATCTTTGGCCGTGGAGCTGTAGTTACTCCTGCCAACCTGCCCAGTGTCTGCTGCTCCTGTTATGTCTGCTGCTCCTCGTTGTTGTTCCTTTCTACCTCCTCCTTCCTCTCACTCCAACTGGTGATAGCAGAACGTTGCCAACCCTGGACCTGGTTCTGCTGGTTTTGTGTACTTCATGTATTTTTCCATTGCTAAAATAAGTTTATAGTAGGTATATGATCTTTAATCGGGATTATTGACACTAATAGAGGGCCACACAAATTTAATTTTGCTTAGGAGCCCATGGGCGCTTGGGCTGGCCCCGCTGGAGGCCTCCTTTATCTAATGACATCTGACGACTTTATATGACCCCCAATCACATTTTCTTCCCAGACTCTGAAAACATTTCCGCTCTTCTGGCTTTTTCCTGCAGGTTCTTTTCTCTTTCACAGCCAGGTGTTTAACTCTTCTCTTCATGACAAGCTCAGTTGAAACTTGTATTCTAAACATTTAAAGCACAAATCTGATGTGTGTAGTGATCTTGGATCTACAAGTTCTTTGTGTAAATCTTTATCTACGTACAGTAGTTACTTGATGAACTATTGTTAATGTAAAGACACGGTAGAAGTCTTGAATTGTAGTAAGTCCCAACATTTAGTGCTGAAGTGACTTTACAGTAAAAATACCACCACTTTACAGTATTTCAAAAGTAGTAAATTTTTTTTTTCATTGAGCATAACAAAATATTCCAGCTCTGAATAGAAAACTTAATTTGCTTGAAACTTGGTGTTGAGTTGAACCACCTCTAAGTTAAAAAATCCCAACAAGACCTACAGGGTTGTAGCATGACCCCCAAAAACTAGCTGGACTGATGGAGGGACACATGATGATGCATAAAGGTGCAACTGAGTGTAGAGAGGAGAAGGTAGATAAGAGGGAACTGACATCAACAAGGTAAAGGTAAGCGGTAGAACGCAGACTTCAAGACACTGAATTATCAGTATATATTATTACTTAACATTTTCATGAGTACAGAGGAGGACAATATTTGAGAAGGGTACAGTTCAGTGCAGAATGATTGACTAGGACAGAATCAAAAGCTGAACAAACAGAAATGTTTGGCTGACTGAAGAGACTAGAAGGAAGCCAGGAGGGAACTGACATAAACAGTAGAAGGCACATTTCAAACAATGACGTATCAGTGGAAAAAGCAGAACAGAACTCTTGTTCAGGCAGCAGGTCGTACAGTCAGAGAAAAATGGAGTGAGGAGAAAGCAGAGAAGTCTGTTTCAGACTGCTTATAACAAGAGGGCGGTGGACTTAATAAACAGGGTTACCTGGGCAGTAGAAGGCACATTTCAAACACCTTTTCGTGAGTGGAGAGGACGGCCATGTTTGAGGAGGCTACAGGTAGAATAAGTGAGCAGGCTGATGGTCAGAGATCAGCAGGTCAGAAGTACAACAGCTGTGGCTGCAGAATTAAAAACTCCCAGCCTGGTTTAAAACTCAAAACCGCTAACATGGGTAAGACTGCCGACCTGACTGCTGTCCAGAAGGCCATCATTGACGCCCTCAAGCAAGAGGGTAAGACACAGGAAGACATTTCTGAACGAATAGGCTGTTCCCAGAGTGCTGTATCAAGGCACCTCAGTGGGAAGTCTGTGGGAAGGAAA
>JAUMTR010000009.1:681881-723448 GCA_032270685.1 Microctenopoma stevenorrisi
ATTATAAAAAGCCTGTGATCATCACTTTGTCCATCTGTTGGTCCACATGTTGTTACTGGGCGGTTTGCTGAACCCTCCATATCCTTCTGTCCGAACAATCAGAAAAAAACTTTACGTGAACAGTGGCTGCTGCAGGACTCAGGTTCCCATAATGCAACAGATTCCCGAAAGCAACAAAGTCCTCTGTGTGATCAGCAGCAGACTAGAGTACTGCAGCTCAAAATCCACAGGTACAGAACACCGGTCAACACATACACACAGATACCACCTGTTTCTGACCTGCTCTGACTCATCAGCATAGAAACGGAGATTCTCTCTCTGGAGCGAGATGAGTCGATGATTTCCACCAATGAGAGCCTTATTCTCAGCAGACTGAAGGCTGTGGAGAAGAGTCCACAGGAAAAAATTAAGGTACATGTACACACACTCACACATTGTTGTATGTTTGCACTTCTAGTGCTGCTCTTACTATTATTATTTGCTTTTGTTTTCCAGGAAGCACACGTCAGCTTTGTTCCTGGTAAGTCATTATATTGTTTTCTGGAGACAACCCAAAGCAAAGATGGATCCAGATTAACACATTTATTTTCTGTCTCCACAGAAAGTTTACATGTCACCACGCTGAGCCCAGAATCCCAGTCTTCATCAGCCAGTAATCACACTGTGCCAGAAGCACCACGAAAGGGTGAGTAATCCTTACTGTTCTGTGTGAAGCATGAGCTGTAAAGTAGTCTAAAAGGTCAGACATGGTTCCAAAAGTACTGATAAAGGTAGGCATGTTAAAAAAAGCCTGATGTGCTCATTATTAGCCAATAAGTGGATATAGAGTTGTATATGGTGCAATTATCATGCTGTATATGTAGATGTGAGATTTGACACCTGTCCTTTTGTGCCTCAGCTCTGTTTGACATGAAGATCAACGTGAGTAAAAACTCAGCAACTGGGGAGAGGGCGGTACTTTCTCCTTCAACTCTTCCCCCTGAAGAGTTCAGTGTCCACACAAGGAACCAGGCATTCGATGACGACAGGAAGTGTGTGTATGCTATGAATTCACAACAGGTATTATCACGAATAATTACACCATCTATGAAAAGCTCATTAACATGAATCACACGTATCTCCCATCTTTGTATTTAAGGTCTTTAGCTGCGTTTCATACTTTTAGCAATGACACATATGTCTTTCTGCTTTTAGGGATCACATGACCTGAGCTGTATTTCCAATCTGTCAGCTGCTGAGGTGAAGCTGCTGCTGAGAAGTGCCACAGTGCATCGACAAATAAACCAGCACCAAAATCAGGCTGAGCATCACTATGCTCACCAGGAAGACACAGGCCATTACGGAAACTACCACAACAGCCGCAGTGAGGGTCATTACTTTGGAAACCACAAAGGGGAGAGACTTCACCATGACAACCAAATGAATGGTCACTACCTCTCTTCACTAGTGGGAACATGTCACAGTGTTCAGGAAGATTGTGTGAGCCACCAGCGCACTAACAGCTTCTTCAGGGGTGATAGAAGGGGAAATGGAGGGGTTCCTAGTGGCTGCCCCCCTCCCCACCTCCATCACCTGGAAGTAGTCAGAGCCTACCAACCACAACTTGGCGATTACATCGATGTGGATGAAGCAGAATGGTCTTGTAACAGCTCAGCCCCTCAGACAGAGAACAGCCTCAGCCTGCCCACTGCTTTGTACCATAGCCCCACCTCCTTTGATAGAGTGCACTCCCCCCTATACAGAGATGACACCCCGTACACCATCCTCAACACCTTGGATACAACTGAGCCAATCACAGCCATCTTCATGGGCTTCCAGGCAGCGCAGGATGACAGTGGGCAAGGCGGGGAGTTTGGGGGCTCTCTGAAGGCCGAGCTGGTCATCATTGAGGATGAAAAACAAAATGGCGAAGACAACAACGTGAACAAGAAGAGCCACGCCACAACGGGCGTAAAAAGCTATTTAACAAGCAGTGCAGCTGCTGGGAAGCAGAGATGTGTGCAGGGACTTGGAGACAGACGGACTGAGACGCAGACAGCAGCAGGTATCAGAAAGACAAACAAACATAAGGCGTGCTGTACTGTCTGCTGACTCAACAAACTACTGGCTGTGTGTTCAGCTGTGTAACATTTAACACTGCTCCCATACGCACTTGGTGAAACATTCATTTCTCAGGTGTTGCTTCACAGGAACAAAACTGCAAACTCCATGTGCACATTAGTCTCAACACTTGGCAGCTTGTAGTGCAGCTGTTGATGCCTCCTGGTGGTAAAAAGGGCAGCTAAACAACACCCTGCCAAATCAAAACCACATATATCAAATCTAAGAGATTAGATAAGCTAGTTGTTTACAGCGCCCTGGTTACATCTTATTACCCAGTAACTGTTTCACATTGTAAGTGAAATAGCAACTAATTAGTGCAAAGTTTAAACTTTTGACTTTTGTCAACAATTGTAATGAATTACACGTTGTGAAACATATTACAATTACTGAAAATATGTGCCTGATTAGGCAATATTACACCCAGGTACTGTTAAAAAATGGAATTTGCTTCATTTTTTCTACTTCAGTGGTGTTTAATGACTAATCAAAATAAAGTGTTGAACTTTCATTCAGCTTGTGACCAGTCCCTGGCTACTTCTCATGTATGGCATGATTTTAGTAGCTTTATTGTCTTTTTATTCACTGTAGAAAGAGCTAAAATACGCAAAACATCGACAACATATTCCTTTTTTCATCCAACATACTGTACTTGTATTGAGTACATGTCGTGGCTACCACTCCTTCTGCTGGTGTCAACCTGTTGTCACTTATTCTACGTGGATGAAGCAGGAGCAAACGTCATGCCTGTGCTCCTGCACTGGAGACACACAGCACACATCTTTAGATTATGTTTAAAAAATTAGAGCATGTTGAGGATGATGCATGATTTTTTTATACTAACTTTAAATGTGTCAGATGAAAAGCATGTGGAGAGCCATGTAATGCTGATGCGCATAAAACGTGTTAACAGCTCGTTTTTTGTGTGGGTCTAACCGTCATCTCAGCACAACGCTTTGCGTGCATCAGAGCCTGTGTGACATTAATTGTGTGTGATGTGAAGCTCAGTCGTCTCCCACAGAGTTCCGCTGACTTCCTGAAACGTGTGATGACATTAATGACGGGAGCTGCATCAGTGGCTGTGGCAGGCAGCCAACATGCATTTGTCCCTGAACAATGAGGCTCTGCTGTTACTGTACCAGATGCAGGACAGAATCTGTCCACACGTCACGGTAACACTTCCAATCACTGAAGTTACCATCAACACGCTTCTGTCATTTAATGAACATAAAGCACGTGCAGGTCCTTTGCTGAAGATGAAGACCATGTGACAGTGAAAAGCTCCAGAACAAGTCAAAAAGTGGACTTTGAGCTGAGAGTTTCAGTTGATTTTTTTTTAATCTGTGCACAGTTTGACTATTATATGTGGAATTGAATGTATTTTGTATTGATGTATCTATATGGTAATGTTTGGTATATGGTTATACTGGTTAAGGTGGAGCTGACTTTGACTCGTACTGACTTGAGTAATTGATACAGAAACTATAGTCTAAAGTAAATTATCAAATAAATGTACATTTTCTGAACTGTAGTGAGTACTGTAGAGTAAAAGTGAAATGCACCCCGAACCACTTTCTTTCATATGCAAAACTAAGTGCAAGGAACGTTTAAACCCTAGATCTAAATAAAACAAAAATAAGTACGACATAAAGAAAGGGCACTAGTTAATGGTCAAACTGTGTTAGTTTTTTTCTCAGCTAAGGTAAGTACCTCATAATTGTACTTGTCCATGGTGCTTGACTTATCAAACTGCCTGTTGTGTACCAAAACATTGTATTAGAGTCACATTTGTTCTGCTCAACTGTTGTTGCTAATCACAGCATATGTGTGTGTATCAATATGTTTCTGTCAGGTACAGATGAGGAACGAAGGACTGAATCTGAATCACAGCCCATCTGATGTGACCTTCTGAAGCCTCCTCGGCTGAGTGCGTTTAAGCCTACACTTGGTTGTGGTTTGGAGAGAAACCTGATGTGTGTCTACTCGTGTGTCTCCCAGTGCATCAAAAGATCTGTGCAAGAACGAATCATCTTCCTGGTGTTGGTGCATTGTTAATACGATGTTAGTTAGACAATAAAGACTTTGTGTGTGAGATGTTTCTGAAATATGTGAAAACCAAGGACATTCCTACTGCAAACAGATAAGACACATCGTCCACATTTTTCAAAATATGATCTGTGTTCACTTAAAGCAATGTGATAATTCTAGTTCAACAGAACTTGCTGCCGTTCTGTAATGGACTATAATGGCCCTGGGTTTTGCCCGTCAGTTTACACATAAGCTGCATGGTCGTACACATCCTAAACAGGATGATGTCAGTGCACCCCAGGACTTCTCAATAAGTATTAAAAGTGACACAAGAAAAATGATCAGTAGATAAACACAATCTTTATTGTCAGTTAATTTCAGCCACCACAATCGTCTAGTCATACCAGACCAAAAAATGTGTGTTAAAGCATAGATGTCATGTTGCTGTCTGATCAGCAAAATGATCACTGACAGTGGCTGTAAACACACCATGAATATACACACGTACACAGTTTCAGGAGTCACACGCTTTATTGAAGATGTCATCACCAGACCTTTCATTTGGCAATAATAAACAACGTGAGGCAAAAAAAAAAACAGAGAAATAAATAGAACCAGAATAAACTAGTGGTCCACACTAACGAAGTAGTTAAAATAGTTTATGCTGTGAACTGCACTCAAACTGAAGTCAAACCAAGTGTGGATACAACACCCTGAATACAAGTAAACTGCAGGGCAAACACTAAGCATACAGTAGTGTGTAATACGTGCTATCATTTAGTAGAACTAACACAGTAACATAATGACATGCTCAACTTTAAACCTGCCCTGATCGTATATCAGTGATCACTGTGCGATCAAGACATCTCGTAATCTGCAACCACCTGGAGCTAGAAAGAATAACCTCAGATCATAACACAGTCTCACATGGCATTCGCATATTAGCATGATTATAAAAGAATGGGCAACTTTGTACTACTGAACCTTTGAATCTCGCAAATTCATTAAAATGACACTGGTCATATAAAAGCCAAGGTCGTATAGAGGATGTAATATAGCGTTGACTAACACTAACAGAGCAGAAATGATACATACAGGCTACATGTGTAGGAACAGCATCAGGTTGCACAGTGTGTCACAGCTAATGTAGTTTGTTAGTTACATTTGTTAGTTTCATAGCATTGCACTCATCTGGTATTACTTTTTGTTAAAAACCAAAATCTTCCCATTTCTGAGCTGACCTGACTACACCTATATTCCTCAGCCAGCCAAGTTTAGTTTTCTTAGTGAGTAGGAAACCAGAGTGAGTGATCTACAGATCGTGGGGTGAGTGATTCCATTCCCAGTTCCTCCAAGCTACATGTTGAGGTGTCCACAAAGGGATCAATAAAGTGTGTCATTATTATTATTATTATTATTAATGAAGTGAGATCCAACTAGCTAACTATATGGAGGATGGATTTGCATCCACTCGTAAACACAGGCATACAGACAAAAACGGAATCTCCTAAAAAACATGCCAGCCTTCATATTTCAAATAGACTGACATATTATAAACCTTTTTAAAAGCTTAAAGAATTTATAAGCATAGCTGAATTCATAAATATATATATATGCAGCAAAAATACAATACAAGAAATCTCTCTTTTTAGGAATCAGTACAGGACATAAAAATATGTAAAAATTTTCACTAGACCTTAAGGTTAGAATGTCGGATAATTTAGTGCTCAAGTCAGTCAGCCACAACAGCAGAGCCACAAACAGCGGGTGGACAGGGTGCACCATCCCCCTCTAAAATATAAAAAAGAAAAAATCTATAATCAATGCTTTGCTTATATTTTCAAAGCTAAAATATTTTGGTTATAAATACAATTAATAAATTAGCATCTATATACATTTAAAGGTGTTCTGAATTATTGTATTTATTTTGCCACAAACAATGAATGTTGATGACTGTACAGGCGTTAGCTGTCAGCTAGCTAGCAAGTTAATGTTAGCCTTACGCTACTAGCTATGCTTTTATGTTTTTAGTACAGAATTAGCTTGTTGAGTTTTTTTTGTCAAGATGAGACATTTCCAAACAGACCCAAGGAAAGTTTACCTTTACCCAGTGTGAATACTATTATTACTAATAACATGAGACCCGACCCAACAAGGTCAAGATTCTGAGCAAAGTCAAACCTGACTCGAATAGACACAAACGGAGAGAAAACACAAAAACGTATGTGTCCATTGATTTCACCTCCTTCTGACTATTTCCCTTAATCTGTTCCAAACATCTGCAAAAAAACACCACTTCTCTTCCCTAACTAACAAACTACATAACCAGCACTGACAATGTGCAGTTTCGGGTCCATTTGAATCCATTCAGGGTTTGGACATATTGACACAGACTCAAGACTGCCAGTAGGAGGAGACCCAACGCAACTTGATTATGTCCAGTAGAATTTAAACCTGATCCAGCTTAGAGGCTGGGTCAGGTACCAAGTGGACCCCTGAAGACCTAACTTAACTTCTCCTGAACACAGAAAGAATTTACAGAGCATTAAAAAAATTCAGTATCCAACCTAAACACATTTTTCTTCAGATGCTATCAAGTGCTGCCTTGACAAATGGGCATATAGCCAACAGAGCTAAAGAAAATGTTCTACAGCACAGGTGGCTGAAAGCTGCTGCTTTGCAAAATGGGTTCAGGTGCAGCTCCATGATTTTGTGTAGAACATTATTAGCGTTTCACACGTGTTTACGCCCTGTGCCATGCGCCTTGTACTGTTTTCAGGCTATTCAGATTAAAATCTGTTCAAATTTTTTTTTAAACTGTTCAAAAAATTATGTTGTTTTTTTCCACTGTCTTTGTAAAGAAACCCACAGAACTGTACCATGAACTGCAACTACGAGCCAGTGTGTGGTGCCATTGTGAGACAAATGCAACTTACAAAGCAGCTAGCTCTGTTCAGCCAACATGGCTAACATGGAAACCTGGGACATCCAAAGTCTCTGATTAATGCTTCATTAGAACATTTAATCAAGGCAGTGATTTTCAAAGTCTAGGTTGGCACCTGTAAAATGCATGAATTTAAAAAGAAAAATGTGCTTTTAATATAATTTTTGCACAAACCCTCTCAAATTTCTGCAATGCTTCCTTATGGTATTGCTTTAAAAGTAGTTAATTTAAAATATATTGAATAAATAAGAATCTGACATGAAATGTAAAAGCCCAGAGCATTTTGAAAATTAGTGTTAATCTATCCATAAATAGTAATATACCAGTGCCTAAGTCATACACATCTATAAATATTAAAATGAGACATATAGGAGAATAGTGAATACCAGATTTTGACAGGAGCACAGTTTATATAAAATGTAAGGCTGGTGTCAAAATCTGTTATTCCTGATAATACTATAATTGCAATTTCATACTCAACATTAATGTGACGGGCTACATACCTCAGAAGAATGTGCCTTCAGTCCACACAAGTATATGCCGTATAAGGAAAATGCCACATGACTGTGTAACCATAACTCAAACTAAGGAAATTATCTTTCTAAATGAGCTCACTGAAAGAAAACTCCTTTTTGCATGTGGCATCCCAATGAAACAGTCCTTAACCCATATCTGAAAAACACAGTATCGATTGCGTGAGTTTAAATAAAGAGGAAACCAGTGTGTGGGACTTCATTTTGGCTTAAAGCAGCTCACAGCTGAGCGTTGCTGCTGCTGCTCACTCTTTCTTCTGATTGGCTTGTAGGGAGGCCTCCCATCGTTGTGCCATGGTATTCGGTCTTCTAGGCACTGAAGAGAGGGAAGGGGGGAACTGGAGGGAGGGGGAGATTCAGCTAAAGCACTGGAAACAAGGATGGATAGTTCAATAATTGGACGCATTATTATATGGATGGTTAGAATGGATTTTGCAAAAAATGAGGATGAGGTGTTGAGGATAGTTGGATGGAACGTGAAACATGAAAGAAATTATCAGCATAATGAATATATTGAATATATTAGCAAAACTGTGAACAAGACTAACCAGAAAACATTGAAAGTGATTAAGAAATCTAAAAGTTCACAATGAATATAGTTAAATGGATGAAAAATCAGGTGCTGTATGAAAATGCACAGTCCAAAACTAACTGCATGGCAACACACAAAGAGCTTGGACATACTGTACACATACACATACACATAGAGCTTCAGAATCTCTGCTGGAAGGCAACATTTTTTAGATGGACTTTGTGTGTATACAGTGGTTTCAGAATCAGTCAGACCACTTTGATCTTCTATAGCAGGCATAAAGAAAGGCAGTGTATACGACCATTTCTAAAGCTCTGAGTGTTCCTAACAGTACAGTAGCCTCAGTAATTGCAAAATGAAAGACTCCTCCTAGAATTGGCCATTCAGTCAGACTTAAGACACAAGAAAAGAATTAAAAACATAAATTACGCAAGCTGACCAATAACCCACTTACTGTCACTGACAGGTCTGCCTTGAGGGAAAAACTCAACATTCTATCAGGAATTTACGACTGAGTGGTTAGGTGAACGTTAGAAAATACATTGGTCTCTCGCTATAACACGCTTCACCTTTTTTGTGCATTAATGCGTGCTTTTTTTATTACAGTGTCAAAGTATCAAGGAGAGGTCAATCAAGGAGTTTTACAGCCTTAAAACAACTATAATAATTCTAAGCTGACTTTTAAACAGTACAAATGCTAACACCAGCTCTACAGGGAAGCATGGTTGTGACAGACAGCATCATGCTATGGAGACAATCTTAGCTACATGAACAGGGAGACTGGTCAGAGCTGAGAGAAGGGTGAGTAGAAAAACACAGATCTCTGGGTGACTAAAAGCAGATTGTCCAAAGCAATTTCCCCCAGGAGGATTACTCAACCATCAGATATTATTATATCATATCAGTGGTGTAGTGGTGGAGAAGTGGGTATCCCCATGTACGCCATGTTTTTTAGTGGCCTACATGGCAAAAGAAAAAAGTGCTGTTATTATTAGCGACAGTCTACATATTTAGTTCCCCACTTTGTTAACATTGTCTTTGAATATCGAAACTGTTATGGGTGGAGGCCAGAGATTGACACAATTAGAAAATTAAAATGATTCAGTGTCAGTATGCTGGTATTACTGCTGGTACAGAGGCTCAGTTACTACAGACATTTAACATGAAGCTGGTGTGTTCTCGCTCAGAGATAAATTTACTTTTTCAAACTTTAAACATTCTGAATATTCATTAACTGTGACAACAGAGAGCAATAACAAGTAATGTCATTTTAATACTTAGCAATGTCCTTTTTTTCCATTTCAGCAAATGTAAAAAAGAAAAACACCATCATATTCTACTCATTCAAATTGGGTATCAAACACTTTGGCAGATATAAAATATCATATATATATTCCACCTCATGAAGATGAATGTGATATACTTTCTCAGTCTCTAAATAAGTGCAGAATCACGTCATTTGTTGTGAAAGCTCATTTATGTTACTATTAACTTGGTTATTATTGGTTCCAGAGCCTGGACTCAAAGAGGACAGTATACAGACACTTCCCCTCGAAAGTGAAGGGACGTGAGAGGATCTGTCAGGAAGAATGGGAAGAACTGGAGGTTCAACTGAAAGGCTGGAAGGATTTAAGAAATCACAAAAAATTGCTTTCACTTTGTCAGTACTGTAAACAGAGTATTTTTTTTAGCACAATGAAGCCAGCACCTTCTGAAGCCAGTGTATACATGTTTGTGTGTGTGTGTGTGTGTGTGTGTGTGTGTGTGTGTGCGTGTGTGTCATCCAACCTTGTGATCGCAAGACAAACTGGATCGTTCAATTTTACGTGTCCTGGAGGGAGATGACGGAGAGGAGACGCATCTGTCTGGAACCTCTGGAACTGGAAAAAGAATCAGCTGTATGTCTCACATCCTACAGTGAGTCAGCATCTACTACTGAAAGGTAAAATACTTTGTATTTTAGTTCTATTTTAGTTCTATTGGTCATATTTTGATCATATGTTGATAACCTGAATAAGGATGAAACAGATTTGTTTCTGACATTAAGACTTGTGAAAATGACTTACCATTGTAACTGATGTTATCACTCAAGCTTGGAGACACCAGCACAGTATCATACTGCTCTCTTCCTCTCCTCCATTCCTCCTCTCTTCTCCTCCTCCACATCTCCTCCCTCTGCCTCCTCCACTCCTCCTCCCGCTGCCTCACCATCCTGATCTCCTGTTCGACCAGCGACTGGCTGCTGAGGGAGCGCAGCTTAAAGAATGGATTGGATGAGAAGGTGCTCTCCTGTGTTTCTGCGGTCAGCGGGGGCGTGCTGAGGCAGAACTCAGAAGCGCTGCGAATGATCAGATTGGACGTCTCAACGACGATGACGTTGGCGGAGGGCATTGCATCCAGGCTTGTCGGCCAAGGAGAGAGACCCCCGATTGCAGAGGACAGCAGATGGTTCCTGGAGGCAGAGCCGGAGGAGTCAGGCTCCAGGATGATGACGTTATTGGCTGTCATTTCATGGTAGACAGATCGGGGAAGGGAAGAGGAGCTGGACGGGGAAGGCGAGATGGACAGAGTAGGGGTGCGGCAAGCTGGAGGTCGGGGTGGAGATCGTCCTGTGTGTAGGGTGGATGGTCTGGACATCAAAACAGGGGAGGGTTGGGATTATCATACATGTTTCAATTACAGACCTGATAAGTGTTTCCATTTAATAGGCTGCTTGATCATTAGAAAAAGCTTATCTGACAGGGGCATTTCTAAGTGACCACAAACTTTGAAACAGTGCCTGTATCATATCTGGTCAGAGCTTCTGTAGTTTTAATGATGTATATATATATGAAATGTGTCATGTTCCATATCTTTGAGACGGGGCCAGATTCAATTCTCTGCCACTTGTTCCTCCACTGAGATTCATCCTGTGGTGAACTGACCACTCTACACATTCCTCCTCTGAAGCTGCTCCAGCCCCACATTCCTCTAGTGATTTGTGCACAATGTTTTTTCACATGTTTTGCAATGTAACAAACCTGAAGAGTACCATAAGAGCACCAAATTATTTGATACAGTGCTTTCATTTTTTTACCTGGGTATAGCCAGGCCATGTGAAATGATGCCCCTCTCCCTGCGGTGCCTTTCCTCTCGTTCCAATGTCAGTCGGATCTCTCTTTCCACAGCAGTCTCTGGCTCCTCCAAGGGGCTGCGGTACAGTGAGTCATCAAGGCCAGAGTCCTCTGAACTAGGAGACATGGTGGAGCTAATTGGGGGCTCCCTGGACTCTGATGCATGGATCTCCCTTTGAAAGGAAACGAGAAATCGCAGCTTAGGCTTAGTTAAGCTAAAGGTAAAAGCTACAGTATATACATTGGAAGAAAATGATGTCAAATAGTGTCAAAAAGTAAAGATGTTTGCTCTGCAGTCACATTTAAGAATATTTGGAGGTTCCCCACTGGATTTGCCTGATGATTTTGTGTTGATCAACTAATCACTTCCTCTTTTAAAGGAGCACACAAAATGAAACATGTTAACTCAACCTCAGACCAAAGATCTTCAACAGTATTAAGAAACAACTAAGGTGAAAATAATTGCTCGTCGTGAATAAAAAGGATCAAACTGTGAGTACCTCCTACCTGTGTTTGAGTCGTGGGCTGCGAGTGGGGGGGTACAGAGACGTGTGCGTGCCCTGGAAGCTCGCCTGAGGAAGGAGCCCCGGTTTAGGGATGGGCTGACCTTTGACCTCCTCCTCCATCTTCTTCCACTGCTGGCGGGCCAACAGAAAGTCTACATGCTCAGTGGAGACATTTTCACTGTGGGTCTCCTGGTTTACACAGAAATCTGCGGGAAGCTGAAGCAGGAAATATGAAGTTCAGGGTTAAACGGCTGAACACGTACAGCAGGTGACTAGGAGATGTTTTCCATAGGAAAGGTCTTACCCTCCTGTCAGGGTCTGTGGAGCTGGCTGTGGAACTGAGAGAAGGTGAGCGCAGGAAAAGATCTCTCCTTGTTCTCATCTGCTCTTCATCACCAACCCTGCCTCCGCTCTCCTCCTGCTCCTCCCCTCTGCCCGTCTCCACCTCTGCCTCGTACTCATTAACTTGTTTCTCCGCATCTCCCACTCGTCTCTCCTCTCCATCATGGATCCCTCCACCTGCCTCCTCCTGGTTGATGACATCAGAGGTAGGAAAGGCGGCCCACTGGTCCTCTCCAGCGTCGCTGTCCGAGTACACTATAGCCAGCTCGGCCTGGAGGCAGTCGCTAAGGTGACCGTCGCTAAGATCATCTCTGTTGCCAAGGTTGTGAACCCAGGTGTCCTGCCACGTGGCTGCAGATGACTGCTCTGGTGGATCTGAGGTGACAGTCAGAGATTCTGATGATGCAGGACACGGAGGACTGTCAGAGATGCAGAGAAGCTCTGACAAAGCATCTTCTTTCTTCTCTCCCACTGCCTCTCCCCTCCATTCATCTTCTGTATGTGTGTCTCCCTTTTCTTCTCTCTCTGCTTCTCCACTTTCTCCATCTTTCACTGCCGTTTTCTCCCTCTCTTCATCTGCTCCCTCTATTTCACTCCTCGCCCAATCATCACTCTCTGTTTCCACTTTACATCCATCTTCTCCCTCTACATTTCCTCTATCTTCCTTATCTGGATGTATTTGTTCTTTCTCTTCCAATACCCCTATTTCTCCTCTCTGTCCCTCTGTTTCTCCTCTTCCCCCAACTCCTTCATCCTCTCCTCCTTTCTCTGCATCTTGTTTTTTACTATCATCCCCTCTCTTGTTTCCCTTCTGCTCTCCTATTTCAAACACAAGGTAGTCACACTCATCTTCTTCCTCATCTCTTTTTCCATTTTCTTCCTCTGCATCTTCTCCTTCCACCCCGTGGACTTCTGGGTACTGGAGTTTCTCCACTTTCTGGCTTTGGCAGCTAAATAAGTTGTTTCTTTCCAGGTTTGTTAGTGGCGGTGATGAGCTGATCTCCATGGCAACTGGATGCGTTGGATGTGGAGGAGTGGAGGAGTCGTCCACAGGGTTATCGTTGTCGTGGTTACCGTCGGTTAACTCTGGTGTTGTCCTCCTTAGACCAGTTGTCGCTCTCTATGGAAACATACAGTTGTACTATAAACACTATAACACATTATAGACTGTTGTGTGTCAATAAAAACTTGTAAAATATATTATAATAAAATCCAAATACATATTGTTTACATTTTAAAGTGCCCAATGATGCTATAAAGACACAATTAATTTGATAAATGTGAAAGCTTTCATTTATTAAAGTATTGAGAATCCTGAAGAAAATGAAGGAATGTTTTACTTGAGCAAGTGTTACACAAACCTCGAGTTCAGTTAACATTAAGTTTAAGTTCATTTCTAGTTTTTAACTCTCTCATCTGCCAAAATGTATTTAAATTTAAATATTTTACTTTCACTGCAAAAGTGAAATGCAATCCATTTAGGTTAATTAAACACAGAGCATGTAATTAGATTAATATAGTTAATTAACTGACAGTCCTACTCTAATGGATTTTTGACTTGGAATCTCACAATGACATACTATCATGACTATCATATTGTTATACTACATGAAACATTGATCTTATTTTTATTTTTTATTTTTACAGTTTTGAATTCTTATGTGGCATTAAATCCAACAAATACATATGTATTACATACATCTAATTTTAAATTCATAATGATTAATAGTGGTATAGTATATCATTTATCACTCACTCAATTCTGCAGTTACCCCCTAAGCAGCATCATAGCATTTTTTGGGTCATGCTTGTATAATCACTACTTTACTGTACTGGCTATAGCCAGAGCCGGAGACATTAAGTTTAAAGGTTGTGCCATCCATCTGTGCAATTCTTGTCAACATGATATATAATGGAACATTTGGAGGACTGTCCAGTTAGACTGAGTGATGAACTATTTAGATTTAGGTGGAGGTCATAGGTCACAGTCACTTCATATTCATCCAATTGTTGTTAAGCATGTGATGATTTGGGGGTCAAGGAATAACCTGATTAGATTTTGGTGGTCAAAGATCAAGGTCATCATGACCTCAAAAATGCCTTGAATGTCTGGGAGAAACATCTGCTTAATTTATGCATAAAGTCATTAAACTATGAGTCTGGACAGAGATTAATGTGCACTAATATGTAATGCAGTCATTTTTTTATTTATACTAAATACAAAGCAAATTTCCACCAAAGGTCTGTGAACTCTTAACAATGCATGATGGGTAAGATACACATAGAGTTGAGTGAACTATAAGAAGTACATTAAATAATGTTCAGATGCATCCAGTTGAACAGAGTGAACAAAACGTTTCTAGTTGTTCTGACTTAACGTCTTTTCCAAGTCAGAACAACTCATGTTTAAAAATACAAAGTTCTTATTTGATCTATATTAAGTTAATACAAATGTTTTCCCTGAACAATGGTTTACAGTTACACGGTTAAAGACGCACAATTAATGTTCAGTTCAGCGCCAAATCTCAAGACACATTACACAGCAGGTTTACAAATATATAAATATATACAGAACTATACAGAAAACCCAACAGTACCACTTGAGCAGCACTAGAAGACAGTGGAGAGGAAAAACTCCCTTTAACGGAAGAAACCTCCAGCAGAACCAGACTCAGGGTGGGCGGCCATCTGCCCCGACCGGTTGGGGTTAGTGGACAGAGGAGAGAGAAAAGAACAGCGAGAAAGAGAAAGAGAGGACAAAGCACAACTATGAGAGAGAGGAGAAACAAAGTTAACAAGATGCATTGACGGCATGATAGTGGACACATATAAACACACGTGGACATATGTGCATGTACACATATCCATGCACACAGCAGAGTGAGCTCAACTCAAGCTTTTCATATTGTTACCATGGTGGCCCTGCGTTGGTTGTGAGTGGGTTAGCAGATTATTATGGTCTGTCGTTTTAGGCATGTGCTAGTGACAGACAGGAGGTGTTGCTATGGTAACACTTAGTATAGATGCAGATGGAGGCAAGCTGTTGAAGTCAGTTCTCTCAGTCAGTTAAGTCACAATGTGTGGAAAAAGCTCCACAATTAAACACAAATTACACTGCACCAGTTCTCAGCTACTTTAAAGCTTCAGTGTACCCACAAATATCATCATCACTGACATGCATTCATACTCATGAACATGTGTTAACAGAAACTCCAGGACCAATAACACTGCAACTGCTTTCTCCATGCACAGCCTTTGAAGACTGTATTTTTATATTCAGAACCTAACTGGTTTCTAGATGGACAAACTAATAAGCACCAGGGTTTTTCTCAGAACTGTATTGTGCTGTCCTAAAGTTAGTTCTGCAAACTATTGATTAGAAATCTATCCATAGTTACATCAGCACTGAAACTCCAGCAGCGTAATACAACATTGAGGGCTGGTAGGGGTAGGACTTTTGGAATCCTTATCCTTCTCCAGATGCGTTTTGAGCATCAGTTGTTTGGAAATTACAGTGTGTACATTACTCAGTGTATAGCTTTTATTACTGAGCTGCCTCTTTTATCAAGAGCACTTAAACCTTAGTATTTAACACTCAAGCAGCAGCATTGCAGAGGCAGCTATGGAAGCTCAAGCTGACTTTAAAGTAGACTTCAGTTTTCATCTTGTTTCCTGTGGATGTAGTTTGGGTAGTAGATGTACTGTATAAGAACAATAAACTTGCATTCCCTAAATCTCTTTCTCAGGCTAGCTGAGAATGACATAATCATACTGATTAGTCTCAATCTTTCTTCATTCCAAATATTACCACATTGGAATCCCCTTCACTAAAAGGAATCAATTACTGTACTGGGTTACTACCAAACCCTGCAAGTGTCTGAACAGATAAGCTTTGGTGTCTGGGCATGGAGAACCTCACAATGCTGGACTCATATAAGCTGCACACCAGTGAGTCAGGGGATGTCAGTGGAGAACGTTCAGTCACACTGAACCCTGTGGTGAACAAACAGGATCAATTCCTGACAGCATGTCTCGCTGCCCCCCTCTTCCCCCAGTCCTCACTCAGATGAAAGGGAAATTAATTTTGGCGTGACCCTGCTCTACAGCACTGGTCGTATCTGTCAGGCCTAATCAATGCTCTTCGCTGTTTTTGACACTAAGCTGCAGCACAGACAGTAGCTGTGTCGTCTGGCTTTACAAGGACAAACTGCGAACGATCAGAACCCCAGCACACGTTTTGACTTGTCATGGCAGGAAAAGCTCAAGTAAGTAGTAACATTACTTATATGTGCTGTGAGCCATGACACAGCTGACATGCATAACAGTGGGATTCAGCCATTAATGTCTTTCTAGCCTAACATTACCTATAAATCTACTTGTGGTCATGCTGCCAGGGCAGAGATTTGGGAAGTATGTGGCAGCTAAAGCTAATCTGATCCCAGCCTGTGATAGGTTTATCTGGCCATTTGCCACACAAGCAAAGAACAAATTAAGAACTAGCCCATGGATGCATTAGCTCAGATTTCATTTAGGCATGCTACACAGTGCAGCTGTTGCCTAACAGCTGTCAACATCTGTCTGCCTCTCATGTAACCTTGAATAGCTGGATGTGCCCCTGAAGGAGTGGAATGATAATTGTTCTCATGTCTAACAACCTGCACTGCAGCTTTGCCCTACAGTATTCTGCAGTTTGCAACACCTCCATTTATGGACAGCACCATCAGGCTTCTTTATTAAACCTGACATCAAATGAAGTAAAAAAAAGTTCTGCTGTACACGTGACAGACCGGAGAACATCACCTATTCACATGCTCACAACAATGTTGCAGCTGTTTGATTACTTCATTCTCTGTAGAGTGCGAATGAAGTAGTTCAGAGACAACACATGGGGTGGGATGGGGTGGGGGAGTTATTAGTTGCACAGCAGCTGTCCGATCTAATCCACATGTCTGATCACTGCCTGGATGTGAACCACAACCTCTCAGATTATTGGTGGACCCTAATAGGTTCTACAATGCACCCCCATCAATTGTAGGCAAAATCTTTTAGCCAGACACACTGTGTGTGCGTGTGTGTGTGTGTGCGTGTGTGTGTGTGTGTGCGTGCGTGTGTGTGTGTGTGTGCGTGAGAAAGAGCGAGCGAGAGAGAGAGAGCAAGAGAGGGGGGGTTTATTCATAGATCCACAAATGAAGGATGATGGTGATTGATGAGCCAACACTTTAGTAAGTATGTAATCACTGCACCAGAAGGAAGGAGTGATGGTTGAGCAGCCTTAAACACCAGTAATCACTCAACAGTCGCTCCAGTCTCTTCTATTGTAGTTTCTAGTCACTGACAGGTTGATTCTGTGTGACTCATTGTAGGTACACGTTAATGACGCCGCATTATTTTTTCCTAGCAGAGGACCACTGAGCTGCGTGTTATGTAAGAGAGCATCCTAAAAGCAGGCAGAGAACCAAACATCGTGATACATAAGAGCCACGCGCAAGCCAAGAAAACCGGGCTTACATGATGTAGCTG
This sequence comes from Microctenopoma stevenorrisi, assembly GCA_032270685.1. NCBI lineage: Eukaryota > Metazoa > Chordata > Actinopteri > Anabantiformes > Anabantidae > Microctenopoma > Microctenopoma stevenorrisi. The sequence goes on from JAUMTR010000009.1 coordinate 699,500, forward strand.
CAGCTAAGCTACGGCCAAACACGCACCCACCCTTGAACGCCCCCCCAAAAAACCTCCGGCGCACGAGGACGAGGCCGCGGGGACAAGTGTCGCTGCGCATTGAGAAAGACGCCGCTGGCATGTTCCTGTCGACGTGCTCATGTACCTACCAACAGCTTCCAGCACAGCAGCCAGAACGAGATCATCTCCAGGCGGCCGCGGCGCGCGCACTCCTCTCCACCTCTCCCCAGCGGCAGCGCGAGCAGCCAGGCGGCCACTCGCTGGCGCGAGGAGGGACGCATGCGAGGCTGACGGCGCGTCTGTGTGTGTGTGTGTGTGTGCGGTAGAGAGTGAAAGGAGACAAGAAGAGAGAGAGAGAGAGGGAGAGAGGGAGAGGAAGCAGCTATCGACGTGTACTGATATGTTGTCAGTGAATTAGAGCAGAAGAGATAAATCTGTATTGGCAGACTCACTCTCTCTCTCTACTGTATCCCTGCCTCCCTCTTCCCTCGGCTGCATCCCACCGTTCCCGCCCTCCAGGTTCCAGCCCTGTAAGAGATACAGTCGCGTGAACAAGTGGGCTAGACCACCTGGGATGGCTGCACGTTCACGAAACACACGGTTTGATTGGAGGCGTTGCGGTGACGTCACGGGTCGTACACTTTCTGTAAACATTAGGTACCGTATCGCTTCAGAGGCTAAATGCCAGTGTATTAAACTATTATCAGAAAAGTATAATGCATAAATATAACTGGAAGCAACTATAATTCAATAATCAAAATTTTTCTTGATGTGAAATTGGCTAATATATATCATAGTTTGTGATCTCCTCACTGATCTCTCTGATGAAACTCACTTTGAAGTCGCTTAGTATAAAATAGATAAGACAAGAAAATGCCTCACACTGAAATTATAAATTACTTTTTGTGATTTTTCGCTCATAGTCCAGCATGTGCAGTTTGCCAAATAAGCAAGTCAACATGGCTGCCTGGCTCAGAGTCACAAGCTATAACACAAGGGGAATTCGTGTGAAAAAGGAAACTCAGCAGATAATGAAAAATCTAGCCATTCAGCAAACAGGAGCATCAAGAGAAATGTATGAAGAGAAGAAACAATTGATTTTTATTTAGAGGGACATTGTAAAATACAAGTCAGTTTTATTCACTGTACTTATTATTACTGTGTCTGTCTTGGAGAGATATGTAATTGTCAAAACTTGAGTTAATTTAGATAAACATCGTGTTTTGTTTCATGATTGTTTCTGGGTGCTTTACTATTCCAAAAAAGAGAGGCTAGATGAAATAATTTTTACAAGGCATACTTCCAAAACATCCATCGGTTACTTCCAGTGATAGTGTCTGCAGGTCACTACAGTCACGGACAAGCAGCAAACAGAAGCTACAAAAAGCCACAGTGATGGACATTAATGGGGACAGTCTGACAAAATGAGAATGATTATAGCTAACAAAATTGGCCTCAGGTTGTAGCCCAGAGCTAACTGACTCCAAGACAACACTGTACCCTCTATTTACACTTCCCCAAAGCATGAGGGTTCGGAATGGGTGCCAGCCACCCTCACTGTGGACTGCAGATTAGAAATAGGGATGCAGAAAAGACAAGGAGAGAGTAGGAGAGAGTGGTTTTCCAATCACTATGGGATGCAAAACCCAGATCTGACCTTTGGATACTAAACCGAACTACTACCAAACTAATCATCTGGCCTTTAATCTGGAAACCATCTGCTTTTAACTCAGCACAGTAAACAGCTATAAGACAACCCTGGGACATTGTCTAGATGTCATGGTCTAGTCTCAAGTCTTGTTTTGATTGTGCGTGTTATGTGTGTTTCTCCCTGTCATCTCTCTCTCCCTCTTTCTCTCTCTCTGTCCTCTTTGTGCTCTCCTGGCCACACCCCCACTCCCTGTCTTTGTCCTCAGCTGTTTTTACTTCCCTGCCCCGCTCTGCTCTGCCCTGTTAAGTTTCCACCTGGTTTGTTTTTGTCTTGTCTCTCATCTTGATTTGTTTGAAATTGTCTACACTCTCCTCTTTCTCCCTGCCTTTCCCTTACTTGGTTATTGAATTTGTTATGTCTGTTTGTTTACACTCCTGGTTAGATTTGTATTTTCGAGTTTAGTTTTCTAGTCCTGTCAGTCACATTGGTTGGTCTTTGAGTTCTATGTTTCATTTGACCTGTTTTTATGTGTTTAATTAACCACTGTGTATTTACTGCCTCCTTAGGAGTGACCTTTACTTAGTTTAGTTCTTGTGTCTGTATATGTGCATTTACTTATCCTCCATTGGAGTGTTCCTTAGTTTGTATATTTCTGTGTTTTTGATAATTAAATAGTTTGTCCTTTCTTCTCCGTGTCTGTGTGCCCTTGGGTCCGCCCCTTAACCCTCATTTCACTAGATATAGTTTAGGATTGATTATACTGTAGTGTTACAGATCACAGTACATGATGGAGTCAGGAAAACAATCTGCAGCTACACTGTGTTAAATGTGCCATGAATCAGAAATTACTGATCACTGCAACATGCTGCAAACCCAAACCATGTTCCAAAACAACAACCTTTCTGACACTGTCTCAGCTAGATGATTGTTTATTAGGGACTACTTCATATGTATAGTATACACCAGGTTCCAGTCTGCTGTGGTTACATGCAAAACAAGAAAAGAACTAGGACGGCTTTAGGAAGAGATTGTGGTCTTTCCCTGACATTCAGTGCTTGCTCAGTTAGGACTGTTGAGTTTCCATTAAATATTGTGTATATTTATATAGTCTGTGTGAGGTCTTACACTGCAAGTGTAACTACACGTGTTAAGATGACTTATGTTGGGATTTGACTCTATATGAAGCTGAAAATCAGAAGTAGCAGGCATTATGCTAAGAATGTTGGATGTCCACATTAGAGACAGCTTTTAATAACTAGTGTACACATACAGCATGAGTGGACCAGATCCAGTTTGAATTAAGTAATCCCAGAAATGGGTCTAATCCTACTTTCACTACCTGGTTGGGTTGAATACATTGGATGGTCCTGGCAGTTCAAATCATTTCATACCTTTCTCATCGGATGACAGGCTGCTGCTGGCTCTTTACCAGTGTTTTCTGTACTTTACATGCACATATTAAACAAGCCAAATAGCCTTTTGCTTATCCATTCATTGAGATAGACCGACAGTCAGTGAAATAGGACAAATGGTATAATAGATGTGCTGTACATTAAAATACTGTTTGCTAGAAAATCTATTACACTTTCACAATGACAATATAACATGGTGATTCTTTCCATTATAAATTTAACAAATTAATTTTAAAATTGTAATTTGAAATATGTAACTCAGTAAAAAAAGACCAGTGGCACGTCAATATGAAATAAAACATTTGCATTCTTTCTAAAGTCTGAAGTCAGACATAAAAAACAATGTGAATGTGAGAACATTATTACATAATCATGGAAACAAGCGTCGTACAAATGTGAATTATATCAGCATTTGAAATGTCTCGTATTTCAATTTCAAAAGTAATTATTCAGGCAGGATTACTTAGAATTATTCACAATTCTGCTTGGATTACCTATATGCAACAACATCTGAAGTGAATTTTCATAAATCGTACAAAATGTCCATTCAAGTAGCATAACTAATGCTGAGCTTCACAGCAGCATGGAGGGATCTCTTTCTGTGTGTAAACTACACAGGAAAGAGAAAGCCCTCTGGAGTGGAGGGGGAAATAGAGTTTAGTTTTAAATAACCATGACCTTGATGACTGAGACTCTTCATAGATAATCTGTCTGCATAAAGAATCATAGCCGTTATTATTTAAGAGGCCAGTTTCTGTGTCTCCTATCTCCAGGAAAACTTTTAGAACATGCTAAAGCACACACACACACACTCACGCACACACACACACTGCGAGCTACGTTTTTACCGGCTGTTGTTGGAGTGGTGCGATGTCAGCTGGTTACAAAGATGTGAAAGCTGTTTCCATACCGCTGTCTGGCTCTTCTCTTTCATACTATTCCTCGCGTTCCCCTTTATAACCCCACGCCCCCACCTCTCACTAATGCACACAACTCAGTGCCAGCGGGGTGCATGTTACATATCGAGTGTGTGTGGGAGCAGCAGCCAATCAGGAAACAGAAGCTTTAGTGACATCTGCAAGACACACATGTTCACGCTCACAGTCTCATAGCGACACCCTCGTTGTTGGATGGTCACAGGCATCTCTCTCATACACACACACACACACACACACACACACATGAGTGAAGCACATCTGTCATCTGCATCCATCTTATCCAACCTTTCATAGGATTAGTGGGGGTTTTTTTGTCGTTGAAACTCGACATGATGATATTGATAATCTCCTGCACACACTCCTTGTCAGTGTGTGAGCGTGTGCAGAATGGGTGTTCACTGCATCATTGTGATTTTGTGTGTGATGTCTTTGCAGCGTCCTCGTGTTGTGAACAAGGCATATGAAAACTGCAATTTATGATGTCACACTGATGTACATGCAATGCCTTGTGGGGCTAAGAATGTTATATAATGTACTGCTTATATGAAATGTCACACTGATGTTACATTTGTACTTAGAACAGATGACAAAACCACATGGCCTTGAGATATAACACACTTTTATATAGAGAAAAAACAAACTATGCTCACACAGTTTGAGATGCTGGCAGTAGAAAACTCTCCTAAAAAAGAATTCCTTAGCTAATTCCTTCCTACAGATATCACGTACTCCCAGAGGTGGGGTGGGGTAGGGCTGTATGGCAAGCCACAGTAAAAGAACATTTTACAGTCTTTACTCGAATATCTGTAACATTACATTGTAGACATATAGAAATGCATTTTGACTAGTCTAAATTACGAAGTTGAAAATGTGATTTCAGATATCTACTACGTCATTTAGACTATGTGTAATGTGAATTAGTGACATCTTGAACTACAATGGTAATTGTCAAAAGTCTAAATGCAGATATCTACAATTGAATTTTGACTAGTAATGTAGTTGAGACATCCATCCAGCCTACATTCTGATACCTTTGGTAGGAATGTGTCCATAAACTCTCACATAATGCATCTTTTTTTCTTGTTTTAGATTTTGGGCCACTAGGATTATGATGTATTTCTGGCAGTCTCGTTCATGGGTCGACTTAAGCATATTTTGTGTGTGTGGAAAAGGTGAACTAAGACTCAGGTGTTTCAGATATTTAGATGACAATTGTTTTATGTTGGTCAACATCAAGTGTGAGGAGTGTGTCATGGTATGAACACAAATGATTTCTAAAGACCTAGAAAGAAAAGATTTCTATTCAGTCGTATTTGTATAGAACCTTATCTTATCTGTCAAACACAGTGGTGACAGTAAAAATATCTTACAGAACCATTGTTCTGTACAACTGTCAAAATTTAAGATCATTTGTTGCCATTTTAGCAAGGGACAAATTCTATGCATGTTTGGATTTGTGAGCAGTGTTTGGAGAACCACAATCAGCAACATTTCATTTACATTGCACCCATTTTCCCTTTATGTTCCAGGTGTGCTGGAGCAGCTCTCCTCCTCCACACTGTTCCAGCACATGCTGTTGTCAACAAGGCTAAGGCACAGGTAGGTGGAGGAAGAAGCAGCAAGAGGAGTAGGTTGATGAAGGGACATAGAGCAATTCCGTTCTTCAACCTTTCTCGTCTTTATTGACACACACAGCACAACAGTACATTCAAAAAACAAATCATGTTCAATATAATAAGCATTCAAGGTGCAATAAAATCCAGACACAGACCGATGAAACATTCAAGTGAAGTCAGATCTGGAGTTCACCACTGTGCTGAGTCAAAGGTTTTCTTACTAAATTATTTAGTAAGGACCTACACTGGACGTGTTATTTTTAGACATTAATAATGTTTCAGGGAGAATGCAATATCCACATTTAATCTAATCTAATCTAATTATTGCTTATTTATTTGAATAACGAGTCATCAGACATCAAAATCCACCTTTTAAAAATAGTAAATAATATTTTCAGTTTCTGTTGTATGTCAAATGTTAGAGACAGAATACAACAAGACAATCAGAAAACCAGAGTTCCCCAAAGCCAGGACAGCCAGGAGAAGAGACTTTATAAAGGATCCCTGAAACAGAGAGAGAGGCAGAAGTTAGAGGATCCTCACTGAAGAGGCCCCCAGTTCAAATGTGACTGACTCACCTGGGTATGTTTGGTATACAGTCGTAGCTACATACTGTACAAAATCGCATTTAAAACACTGCTGCCCTACAAAGTAAAGTGCTGTTTCTTCCTACACAGCACCTATATTTCTGAGTTTAGCATGCAAACAAAATAAAAACAAGGTTCTTAAATGCACAAATCATAAACTGGGTTTCATTGTTTCAGTCAGATTTTGCATATATACAGGCACATACAGTATGCTACCTTCAATGCAGATTGGAAATGTCCAGCCCCTTACTTGTAAAAGAAGTAAAGTCCAATTTTGTGTGCATATGAATCTGACTTCAAATGCTGTTAAATTCATCTAAATTCATAATGACATGGATTTTATTAGTAAAAGATAATTACTAAAATATTCTCTGTTAATCTGTTTAGAGACTGCTGCCCCCTGCTGGTATGGAAAGGTATTTCTGGTCACTCAGGAGCAGAATGCATGTGGTAGCTGTGTGGTGGCTTTCACACACAGTTCACACGAGACTCTACCTAAGCTGCACTTCTGGTGCAGACACCAGGATACTTACCCAGCCACTGGGCTCTGATTGGTTAGAAAGAATGCACTGCTGGTCCTCTGGCCTCAGTGCTGTAAGTAAATCAAACAACAATTAGATTAAATTAGTAACACAAAGTGACACATTTTGTCACATCAGTCCTGTTTATCAGAATATATTATATATTATTAACATATTAACATCCAACAAAGAGTTTAATTGAAGTTTTTGTACATGTTTTGATGGAAACGTATTTGTGAACACGGAGAATGAGCCTCAAAAAAATCTGCCATATAACGTAGCCAATCAGAACATGCGTCGCCCATGGTGAGGGAAGGTGCAGCGATGACTGGCGGGTTCCTAGGAACATGGCAACCACTGTAACACACAGCACAAAGTGTATGTTTAATCAACATGTGGTGCTGTTAAGATGACCAGACTCATTCACACAGACTCACTCACCTGCCAGGAGCTCAGTCAAAGATCCAACTGCCCAGTGGGCCCAGTTAAAAATATATCTCCTGGAGAGAGAGATACATGTGTGTTTGTGTACAGTACACACCTAAACTTTAGTTTGTTATCCAATAATTCACATTGTCAACCAGTTACTCAGTATTCAAAACAATCAGCACTAAAGAATGTGTGGAATAATTGTTCACCATCTCCTGTTCACAAGTGATGCTGTTTTACAGCCATTAGGCCAAAAGTGGGTATTTCAGCAGAACAATGTCAGGGCTCATTCTGCAAATTCAATTCAATTCATCTTTTTTTGTACAGTGCAAAATCATAACGAAGGTCATTTCAGGGCACTTTAGCAACGTTTAGGACCTTGCAAAAATAGAAGTGTATATGTAAACAAAATAATGCAGAAAACCCAACAGTCCCATTTGAGCAGCACTAGTCATATGTCCAGCACTGTTAACTTTTTTAGCTATCAAGCTCCTCTCCTGTGGAACCAACTCCCAATCCAGGTTTGGGAGGCAGACACCCTCTCTACCTTTAGGATTAGACTTAAAACTTTAGCTTTTTACAAAGCCTCTCATTAGAGATGGATCAGGTGACTGAACCATCTGTTACTTATGCTGCTATAGGTTTAGACCTCCCACATTACACTGACCTCCTCCTCTATTCACTGTCCATTTTTTGACATCATTGCATGTTATTAACTTTGTTTCTTCGCTCTCTCCTAGTTGTTCTTTGACCTCTCTCTCTCTCTCTTTGTATCTCTCTCTCTCTGCATCTCTCCTCAGGTATCTTCTCCACTTCCTCTACACTTTTGCCTCAAGTGGGACTGTTGGGTTTTCTCTGTATATATTTATATAATGTGTAAGGTCTTAAACCTTACTCTGTAAAAGCCTTGACATGACTTATGCTGTGATTTGTGGGTATATAAATGAAGTTGAATTTAATTGAATTATGAAACTATTAATATCTTGAATTCTCAAGTTATTAAACAGGAAAGGTGGTGAAAACAGTGGTGAATATGACGGACAGCATGACAGCATCAAACTCATTTGCCTATGCTCAGTGAAATTAAAAGTTCAAGCTGTATTCCAGGTTATCATCAGTGTAATGATTCAGGAACCAGGTTAAATTATGCTTTGTCATAGACATGGTATAAGAAACACTGATAGCTTGGTTCTAAATCCTCCCTATGTAACCATGCCACCTTATCATGTTCTAAATGTATCCAGCAAAACATTGTGATAACATTTAAATTCCCCTAAACGTTAAGGGAACAAAATGTATCCTTGAAAAAGCTACCAATGTTTACCTGTCAGAGTCAGGTGATGGTCTGAACGCAGCCATTACTGGCTGAGTCAGAGATAACACCAGAACACAACAGCCTAGGTAGGGGTGGACTCCTGCATGCTGCGGGCACACACACACAGGCTGTTTGAAACCAACACGCATAATAATAAAATGCACACAGACATAAACATAAACCACTGAAAGGTCTACAAACTGTATTTGAGCATTGCCCTGTCCGTTATGTTAAATTCACATACATAGATGTGATAGATCCTTAAACACTAACAGAAACTAGTCAGACAGGGAAACTCTGAACTTACTGTCAACCTGATTATTCTACTCTACAACACAACAAAAAAGTGACTCGAAACATTGTGGGTAATAATGTTTGTAGTAGTTATACGTAGTTAGGGACGGGGTAAGTGGAAAAAGAAGTGCATTTAATGTCCTTCTGTGTGTGTGTGTGTGTGCTGTACCTTGCTCCAACCTTTCCTATAGAAAAAAGGAAGACAAAAGGCTACAGTGGTCAGAGTCACAGTGAGCATCATCAGGCCGCGATGAACCTACACACACAACACAACAACACTGAATTGTCATTCCTTTCATTGTATTTTTGCTCAGCTAATGTGTGTGTGTGCATATCTTTATTACAATATACAGACAAATTGCACTACTACTCTGAGGGCATTTGGGGATGTTCCTACTTCAAAGGCTTGAGTGTGGCTTAAGACTCAAATCAGAATATGGATAAAGGGTAATGGATGGTTATTTGTGATCAATAAAGGTTATTTTATACTTTTTGAAGCAGTGTGTCTGCTATACTATCTCAATTCCATCACATGCCAAGTCTGTGAGGGTCTCAATGAAATCTGTGTGGATGTTCTGTTTAATATATACTGTTTATGTTTTGTTGCCTTTTTGCATATTTCTCAGTCAAATACAACAAAATAGAGATTTTCCTTTCTGTTGCTACAGTACAACGTTGACATGATAAATTGTAGTGTGCATCTGTGTGTGTGTGTGTGTGTGTGTGCTGGCTGTCTACCTGGAACCAGACTTTCTGACCGAGCAGTGTTCGATTTGGCCAATCAGGTTTGTAGAATCTGGCAATAAAGGTACCAACACTTCCTGTTAGCATCCAGGCTAAAAGCATTAGTGCACCTGTAAAAGTAGGAACAACTGAGTGTTTTTTTTTCCCATCCCAACATGCTCATCAACACTGACATCCTTATGACTACTAATCACAACACAATCTCTGACTAGACTCAGCTCATACACTAACATCTTGGTGTCATCAAAGAAGGGGCTTCCTGGCATTTGGTTGTGTGTGAGCTATTGATTTTGTGACAAATGATTATGTCTGAGCTTCCATTTTAATGCACTTACAATCTGTTGTAGATATAACTGGAAAGTACTGTGATCCAACCTGACTGACTATACAACAAACAACATGTTTTTGGTTAATCTGACTGTATGATTATCAATGAAAAGATTAAGAACTCAACCATGCATTTTCATTATTGTAGGCCCCCGGGAGCCTCTGAGGATCTCAGGGCGTCCTGTGATACGTTTTCTATGGGCAGAGATTAATGGTTGGCGATTATGTTTCCATAGTTGACCTACAAAGGAAAGACAAAGATTATTCTCTCCTATAGAAATGTACCTACCAAGAAAAATATATTTTTAAATTCTGCATTTTCATAACATACATTTTTTTTTCTAGTAAGGCAATATTGCCCGGGGAAATTTTTTCATGACATGTATTTAAACACAGTTTTACTCAAAGCTATTAAATATTAACCATGTAGGAAATATCTATCATCAGTCTGAACTTTATGACATTTCTGGCGTCTTGCTTTCCAGTTAAAACTAACATCCTTTCCAAGATTTGAAGCTGATCAAACTGCCATGTGATATAATAAAGGTTTAACTAGCCTGTGAGTCACATGAACCCAAGGTTTGTTCCAAATTTACAAGACCACTCAAGTGTCCTGCAGATGCTCTTACCATGCCTCGCATTTCCACTGGCTAGAAACAGGAAGTAGTCCTGGTCCAGATCATAGCGGCCTGGTTCCTGATCGGACAGTTTGACTGGTCTGCTGAACCTGCACTGGATCACTCCCTCTGCCAGCCTCCAAGACATTGAGGACAATCCTGCCTGCAAACACACACAGAGGAGGGTATTTTGGTGGATTCAATTACATCTAAATACAAATGAAACAAGGAACGTAATGGTAAATATGTTTGTTAGTTAGCAGGAGGAAACAGCTAGTAGAACTGCACCAAACATTGTGACTAGGTTATGTCTTTCCTGTTGGGTTTTCTTTATGCTAAGCTAATTGACCCCTGACTCCACACTTTTTATACTTCCTGTGTTTTAATTTTTCACCTGCGTCTGGTCCTCAGGGTGAGTTCGTCCACTGATGAAGGCAGCACTCACTGATACTTGATCCCCGTCTTTTACGCACATATACACATCGTCATTGCCCTACACACACATAAACACATTAAAAACAGAACACGGATCGTTTTTAGATACCCTGACCATCTACACTCTGTAGTTCTGAGGGACTAACTTACCATCCATGTGTCCCAGGACAGAGATAAGGCAACATATCCTTCAGCTCGGCCACTCAGTTCAAATATGACAGACTGTAAAGAAGCAGTGGGTGACATGTACGGGATTACTCCTACAATATGTATATATATGTATATAATTCTTACAATTTAACCATTTGTTTGAAAGAAATTCTACAAGTAAATGAAATAGTTAGACGTCAAACCATTTTGTCTGGTTCCTGTGGAGTCATTGACAAAAAGAAGCAGTCCCCATCTTGATTGGGATCACATCCTGGAGGGTCTAACAGGCAGGATTTGGACTGGCCACAGCCATCAGAACTGAACTAAAGGTGAAACATGATTGTTGGTCATAACAGGTCACAGTACTTTACTCATTTCAGATCCAGTTTATTAATCACTGCATGTAGCGCTCACAGGTCCAGGCGGAGTGGAAGGTGTGGTGGTCTGGACTGGAGTAGGTGTAGTGGTGGAGTACGGTGGGTGAGGTGTAACACCATGCTTATAGATGACTGGTCCAGGCAGCTTGACCCAAAATAAGTGGTAGTGGGAGACAACAGTAGCCCTGACAAACACAGGAAAGGTTTTCTACATGCTGATAGGAAAGTAAAACTGGTTCACTCAGTAACAGGAAAACAATATTACCAGTACACACTGATCTCTCAGGATAATGCTCCATTAATACACAGAAGACAGGCTGATATTTGTGAAGTTGTCCTTTAAATTAACCATGAACCATGCCAAGAGCCATCCATCAATTTTCGTATTGCTCATCCATCTATTCCTGCTGTAATAACTACTGTGGATGTTTGTGGGTGGGGATTTTTAGCAAGTACAGTCAGTTGATTTTTGTGTAGCTTACACACTGACACCGATTTCTGCTTCTTTAAAAAGATCTTTATCAAACCCCGCCCTTCCAAGCGAACATTTAGAAGAAGCAAGAAACTCACACAAACTGGACCTCATCAGGAGAGTCTGGAGGAGCACTCCAGATAACCACAACCTCTGTCTGGCTGGCATCACTTGTGTGGCTTACCGCTGAACCCTAGGCTCACACACAAACGCACACACACACACACAGATGTTTTTTCTATTCATTCCTGTATGAATTTTGATTAACGCTAACTGTGTGCGTGCATGTTAACACCTGCCGGTTGTTGCAGGTGAGCAGCTGTGTCCTCTTCTGATCAGTCAAGCCGAAGGTGCCGACAGTGGACACCGAATTAAGGCTTGTGTCTCTAGCCTGAAGCAAGAAGCCCTCAAAATTGGAGGTTCCAGACAGCGTGACTACAAGTGTTTTAACAACATTGTAAAAAGGTTGGTTTGTTCTTTTTGGACTTCAGAGTAAAGCAGTAAAAGTGATATTTTAATGTTATCAGTTGCCTTGGACGTGATCTCCGGGGTTGAACGTGCTGGCGTTGGCTGCTAGGTGATAAGGGCTCTGAGTGGTCTGACCAGGGACACCATGGTGTGGTTCCATGCTGCCGCAGGCTTTGGTGACTTTTCCATTAGCATAGCAGCCCACCGGCACCCAGAGACACACCGAGACGATGAAGAAGAGGAGACAACAGACACCAACAGAAGACATCTACAGGATGAACGTGTGAGGCTCAGTTCAGTTGTCTCAGTGCTAAGTCCTGATTGTGTTAACAATAACTTACTAACAGTCAATATCAGCAAACTCCTACATCTGTGAGTCCTTCAATAACTCCAAACAGGTTGGCTGTAAGGAAATCACACAGTGGAGATACTACTCACCACAAAACGAAACTCAACTCTGTGGGATATTTCAGTGCAGTGTGATTCCCTCTGCTCCGGCAGCCTTGTTTGTGTGTGTGTTTTAAAGTGGAGAGCAGGTAATCTCGCAGCACTTTTATAGCCTGATGGATGGACTATTGGAACATCCTGATAAGACTTTTCATTCCGGGGCAGGTTGTGTGCATTGCTTCTACATTTTACAGAAGTAAGGTGACTATTTATTTATTATTTATTTATTTATCATGGTGAAAGTCAGGTGTTACAGCAGCACCAAAACATTCTGCCTAGAAGATACAAAACGGAAACATACACCACACAAAACAATACTACTACAAGTTAAAATAGTAATAAATATTAGAATGAGTGTGTGTATGCAGCTAAGATAGATGAGCCATTCAGTCTACAGTTATTTGTGCCATTTGCTGAGACCAGTGACAGGTAGTGTGGCATCAGGTGGCAGCAGGGACAAAGGACCTTCACACACCTTAGATAGAGCAGCCTGTTGCTGAAGGTTAGTGCCCTGGATGTGTTTGTGTGATACTGCTATCAGAGCAAGTCGAGGGTTTGAAAGTGTAGTGGAGTTTGCCTGATCGCAGATCAATAGAGCAGAAAAGTGACTTGTAAGCATAAATTTATTTAGGAACCACAGGCTCACTATAAGTATTATAACAGTGATTTGCACACATAACAAAACAGCTTAGATACACATGAGCATGAAATACAGTTGTATAGTGTATTATATAAATATGAAGTATTGGTTTAGAAAGAAGAATTCTGACGGACTGTTGGTCTGTGATGTCAGTATCCTGCCTGAGGTTGTTACTGATCAATCGGATGAGATACTGAGACTTCCGATTGTACGCCTGCTGCTGACAAGGCAAGATGTGCAAGGTCACCAAGTGCTTTATAGCGCCACTAAATGGGCATCAGTGAAACAAATGTGGCTCCCGCTTTAACCATAGTCAGAACCACTGACACGTCCTGCGCAGCGGCTTCTGCATACTTGTGCAGTCACTCAGCATTTTATTCCACATCACATCCTTTTTTTTCTCATTGTCTTATTGTGGGGCAATTTCCTTGGATTGTGATCCAATGTGATCTTCAAATGAGTTATTAGGTTAAAAGTTCAGTTAGAGGTGAAAGAGGTGCCTAAAATAGTCTACTACAAATAGAAGGAGCTCTCCGAATTCTTTACTCAAATTGACATGGTTACAGTGCATGCTCTAAAATGTGAATCAAGCATAAAAAACAAGTGGTGATTCCTCTGGACATCAGCACAACTCTGATTTTAAAAGACGTAAAAACATGAATAACTTTTATATAAAAACATTTACTGTATTTCTACTGTTTATATTCCACAGTCTGTAGGTAACAACACTTTAAGACAACTTTACCTTTGAGCGCTTATAAAAAATCTGCATTGAACTTTTACACTTCTGTTGATGCTGTTATTGCAGGATCAAGCTCTTCATAAGCCCCCAAAATAGGCTTCAGTCCCCCCAAAATGATCCCCCTAAAAATATAGTAATAATCATGCTATTGTAACCCAGGGTTTTTATGCAGCTCTGATCTCTGAGGCCAACTGACTCTCTCGCTAGTAGTTCTGAATTCTAACCCTAACCCCAAGAGGGACTAAAACAGGGTCTGGACTCCCATTATTCCAATTTGGTTCTCATTTTATTTAATACCCTGTATACCCTGAAGACAACTGTGAACTCATGTTATGAATTGAGCAAAGGTTGGATTAATAAAATGATTCTGATATTTCTAATTCCTAATGTCTACTATTTATGTTTTTGTTTCATGTGCCTGTTAAGCACTTTGGTCAACTAGGTGTTGTTGTATCATACTAATAAATATACTACTAATAATAATTATTAGTGCTATATGAATAAACTTTGATAAACTTTGATGTTTTATCATTCATTACTTTAAATACATCAGATTACAATACCGGTTTGATAGCACCACATGTATTACTAATAATAAGCGCCTTGTGTGATTTGGGGAATAAATTTGGTTCTAAATGCAAGTGAGTAAAGTTATGGAATTGCCACGGACACTGTCCTTCCAAATATTTCTAAACTAGAACAGTGAGCAGACAAAGGTTTGACAAGAACAAATATTCATATTGCATTCTGCTTTATTTGTTCCGGTTTACTCGGGCCATTACGGTAACAACCCCTCGGCCTGCGGGCCACGCCCCCTTTGTTCAGCCTCTCCGTCCAGGAAAAACAGCGAGCTGTTGCTGCACCGCAAACTGTGTCCTGTTTCTGTGACAGACCAAAGACACAACTGACAGGTGAGTGGACACTGATATTTAAACATGTCTCTGCACTGTCGTGTAGAATTGCCAAACATTATTACACTTATACGACCTTTACCACCGGCTAACGGTTGACTGGTAGGAATGCACATTACTGGGTTAGCAATATTAGCTAGTTGAC
Organism: Microctenopoma stevenorrisi; assembly: GCA_032270685.1. NCBI lineage: Eukaryota > Metazoa > Chordata > Actinopteri > Anabantiformes > Anabantidae > Microctenopoma > Microctenopoma stevenorrisi. Next base: position 714,738 of record JAUMTR010000009.1, read on the forward strand.
ATAAGTTTAATTCACGTTCACGGTCATTTCAAGTTGTCAACGTAAATGTGGAGGACTTTATAAAAAATATAAAATGCATTCTTAAACAGTATGACAAACTGTGCTTTATGTGTTTCAGTAAAATTACAACTTGAAGGTAGCGCCCCCTACAGTGTATTCTGTGGAAGCGAGTGGATGAATTAACCAAGGGAACCTCAATATAATTATGTTGTTTTATAGAATTAGGGTGTGTTTGGTTAATTATATGTCTGCCGATTTTTTAAGTGTTTACTTTCAATAAAACTGCACTTTGTATTGAGTTTAATTTGATTAAGTGTGCGCAAGTAAGCGAGGAAATATTAAAACATTGTTGTTTTTGAATGGAGTTTGGTATTAGCCACAATGGTCGCTTTGCAGGTTGCTGCATAACCGTGTTGACGAGTAATTTATTCCCATCCTGCTGTAGCTGTACGGGCATTTCTCTGTCACCTTGTGTCGGTATGGTCCACACGAGTCAAGCAAGCTGAACAGTGGTGGGGACGCGTTTTATAAATAGACAGTTTGACATTAACGCCAGGAATCCTGACCTTGTCCTGGTCGAGACGCCGCATTGCGCAGACTCGGAAAGAGGGTTCAGTGACTCTGGATGCTTTAACCTGCTCCATTTTTTACAGAGGTGAACTCAAAGCTATAAGAGCAAGATCTGATCCTATGTTTAAGTCTGGGCTTCTGCATTGCTACCCCTGTGCTCAGATGATTGTGTAAGTCTTTGGCAAAAAAAAAACAACTACACAGTGCCTTTGTACGGAGCTTGAGTAAATATATGTAACTACTAATAAATAAATGTCAATCTGGCTCATTGATTTGTGTTTTGAAGGGCCATGCCATGTGTTCTGTGAATGAGTTTTAGCTGCAGCTGGGTACAGTCTTTATGTGCAGTGTTAGTACTAACTTCCTCATCATGTCTTACTGCAAGTTTGCACAACTCATATCTCTGTTGACTCATTGCCTAAAATCATCTTTTGTGTGCATGTTTGTGATTGATTTATCTGTGCTCGTATGGTTGTGATAGTAGTTACCATATTGCTTTAAAAATGAACCTCTTATAGCTGACAGTAACATTCATCCTGCTATTGCACTGTGTATTTTGTAGCAGCTTTATTACACGTTGTTGTGAATGATGTGTCTTTAAAGGATAAGACTGATGATAATATTCTTTAGATTTGATAAACTTGGGTTCAAAATATCTGTATCACTGTGGTGTGTATTTATATGTTCATTTGCAGAAGAATGCTTACATTGGTAATAATAAACCATTTATAATTGTAATTTGTGGTCCCTGGTTGGTGGAACAACTTGCCCTGCCCCATTCGACAGGCAGACAGTATGACCACCTTTAAAAACATTTAAAAACTCACTTGTTCAAAAAGTACTTCAGTATGCACACTCAGTATGTTATCTAGCACTAAGCAATCTCTTAGCATGTTTTTGTCTTGACGAATTAGGCCCTATCAGGGTTCCTTGTTGTAGTATCTCCACGTTTACGAGAATTTGAATGGTAATTGCTGGTGTCTTCTCCTTGTAAGTCGCTTTGGATAAAGGTGTCTGCCAAGTAAAGTAAAGTAAAGTAAAAATTACAAATGTATAGGCCCTAAACAACCGCAAAGACTCACTCATAGATTGAGCCCGCACGTCAAAGCCCTGAGGAAGTATGAGGACTACTGGATTGTCAGTAAAAGGTGCTGATAAAATGTTTGAGTCACAAGTTTGACCCTGGATTCCAGCATTCATCCAGTATGTAATAATAATCAGAGGTCTACTTGAAAGTTATTGAATAGCCAGGTGTAACATGTAGCTCAGCTTATAGATTGTACCCCGTTTAGTGGTTTTAATCACAGTTCTTCCTGATCACATGTTGAGGTGTCCTTGGACATTGAAACCACAGAGTAGCATCATCATGTACTGCAGCTGTAGTATAGTTATTATTATTATCTTGTTTTTGTTAGTGTTTGACAGTGAGTCCTTCTTCTGTTTTCAGTCCTATGCATGTCTTACTTTATCCTTTGAAACTGTTCATTAAATACAATCTGAGTGCATTTTGAATGCAGTGTCAAAGTAATAACACATTTGCAGTGGCGTCGTACTACAGCAGCAACGTGTCACAGTGTGGTAATGAATTCCTCTGAATTCACAGGAAGGCTGCTTGCATCACTGGAGAATGCAACAGGCCAGCATCTAAGAAAAGGTTGATTTTAAAGGGTGTGTGATGCTTGATCTGCCCTCTTCACAGGAGGACAGGGATCAGTTTGCTTTGAAGAGATCTTCGTAAGATGTTGCCTCAACATTTGAAGCAGATCCGAGTCCTAATGCTCAACGAAAAGGAGAATCTGGAGAGAACTCTGTTCAGACTTGAACAAGGTAATGCTTCTTTAACTGAATGGAATGGCTTTTTGTTATGCATTTTGTTCTATTGAATGTGAGATGTCTTTAATAATAACATTTTAATTGCACTGTTAAAACATGGAAGTACATCTCAAGCCAAAAGACTTGTGGCAACACTTCAAACTTAACAATGACAAGCGTTTAATGTCATGTGACAGTGGTCTAACTAGTGTGAACAGAAACGGAGTAGTATGTGAGAGACAGGACAAAATTCAACTGTGGCACGAACGCATGGTGGAAGCAAAACAGCGACTGCTACCCTTCACTGGAATTTACTGCCAGACACTGTCTTCCTAAAAGTTTAGAATCAGACAGTTCTGCAGACACTGAACCTGTAGACATTTAACCCCATGCATCCTGAAGCATGAGAGGTTAGCATGATGGATGCTTTGTTCTGTAAAGCTGCTCTTATAGAGTTGAGATTGAGAGACTGTACTGGCCACTCCACTACAGACAGAAGACCAGCTGACTGCTTCTTCATTAATTCTTTGGTTCATTATCCTGTCGCAGGATGAAATTAGTTCTAAACAGCTTATCTCATGGTGCAAAATAATTCCTTTCCTTTTACCATGTTCAACTTGCTGTATCCCCATCAGAGAAGCCCCAGGATGTCAGATTGTCTCCATCATGTCTGACGTCAAGAACTCGTCCAGTCTCTTTTAAATCGGTCTATACCTTATCACTGTTCTTCTTTAAACATGTTCTTTTGTTCATCATAATTCTTTTTCTTATTTGCTAGTCTGAGACGTTATTTATAGGTCTTTGTCTTCGCAATTCTGCCTAGATTCATGAGACTGGTGTTTTATGGACACTGTGTATGTGCGCGCACTGTATTAGCTGAACAGCTGTTTGTGCTGAAGAGAGACAGACAACTTGACATTTACAGTACTCTGAACCTGATATGGATTTAGAGAGCTGCCTCTTAGACTGGACAAGGCTATATATAGACATTTCTGTCGTGGTTCAGGTTCTGGAGAACTTTTCATTTTGGCTCATGTCACAATGACTGTTTGTGTGTCAGGTATTCCTTTAGTGTCTGCGTGAGCAGCTGATTTAAATGAGGATTGTGTTGCAGTTACCTTACAAGCTGTGACAGTGTGCAGGCCAGTGTAGATAAGAGAGCAGGCAAATATTTGCAGCTAGTTCCTACGTACTACTTCATTTTTCTCGCTTTAGTTAATGTTCAATGGACGGGATTTATAATCCTTCTGTTCCTGGACGTATGGACAGACATGCATGTCTGCAGAATAAAGCAACATTATAGTGTTACAGTGTGTCATATAGTATAATCCAAATATTTCTAATATCTCATTGAGGTTTTGAGCTGCAGTTCCGCCTGGGCCCAAGTCTTCAGGGCAGGAAGGTTAAGGTACACACCAACTACCCCGCTGAAGGACAACTGTTTCAACGACACAGCTTCCGGGTTCTGGAGTGGAACTACCCATCAGGAAAGGATGATGACTCTGATAAGTTCTGCTCTCTGGACCTTAAGATAGCTGGGTCCTATCAGTACTACTTCGGATGTGGGTAAGTACCAGCTGATACTGAACTATGTCCCACATTCATAGTAGTATAATAGTATGATTTTGTTATACTTGTTTTACCATTAATATCAGTACGTTTCTCTCTGAAAATCTTTTCTGTTCACTTCTGTGATTTGGTTTATTGCAGAAACACGGAGAGGTCAGGAGGAGGATACATTGTGGTGGACCCAGTTCTTCGTGTCGGAGAGGACGAGCACGTCCTTCCATTAGACTGCATCACCATCCAGACCTACCTGTCCAAATGCCTGGGCCACCTGGATGATTGGCCTGATAGACTCAGAGTAGCCAAGGAGTCAGGTGTGTGTAGTTTTCTGTGTTGTGGCGTAGCAGAACCCTGCAGTGGATGTAGCCTCAGGAACAGCTTGGAGGTCAGATGATGTCACCGGATCATATTGACAGTCGTTGTTTGCAGTGTGATATTTCTGTCTTTGCTTTGAACTCCACTGGCTGAGCTCAAAACTCTGTTCAGGTCACACAGACACAAAACTGTATAATGTTGCTTTTAATGTTGCTTTGTACAGCTGTGCAAGTGTTTTACAATACCTGTTTCCTTCCCAGGGTACAACATGATCCACTTGACTCCGCTGCAGACTCTAGGAGAGTCCAGGTCCTGTTATTCTTTAGCTGACCAGCTATCTGTCAACCCTGAGTTCAGCCCAGAGGGTCAAAGGTACAGCTGGCAGGATGTGGGGGCTCTGGTTGAGAAGTTCAGAAAAGAATGGAACATGCTCTGCATCACCGACGTGGTGTATAATCATACTGGTGAGTGAAAACATTTGATTGTCCTGTGTCCTGAAAAAGCTCATTCTTTGTCATCAGGGCTGCTATGAACTGCTTACTCACAGATGCAGTCTGTAACCTGGAGCTGCAACATGTTTAACAGAAATCAAATAAGCAACAATTTCTTCCTCAGTTCGTGATTCATCAAAAAATTCTCAGCAGTTCAGTTGTGATCAGATTTAAGGATGGCTAAATAAAACTCCAGAGCTGCTCAGGACCATGACATGCTATCATGCCCACAGGCCCATTACTTTTGCTAGGCAGTCAGGACCTGAACCTCAGGACCCCTAAGATCTCATCCCAAAACAGTCTGGTGGCATACAGTGACAGCTGGGTGGAGGAGGATGGCCTGTGACAGGCCCAGATGGACACCTCACCAATGATTATATTAGACAAGCTACCATGTATATTACATATAAACAAAACATGGATTCGTGACACATTGTGATTATGTTGTTCAATCCAACAGCTGCTAACAGTGTGTGGATACGAGAGCATCCAGAGTGCGGTTACAACCTGGTGAACTCCCCCTACCTGCGCCCAGCCTGGGTCTTAGACAGAGCTCTCTGGCATCTGACCACCAGAGTAGCAGAGGGCCGCTACAAGGCCAAAGGTCTCCCAGCTGACATCACCACCGACAGCCATCTGAACGTGAGCGCACACAGTGCACAGCTGTACAGATGTTGAAAACAGTGGACACAGTCACAGAGAGGAACACCGGCAGTTCAGCTGTTTTTGACTCCATTCTTTCTGTTTACTGGCTGTACATGAAATGACTTGTGATCATTTGTTTTACTAGAAAGTTGGTATTAAAGACTCGTCTCATGGTGGTTTCATTTCCTGGTTTTCTCTCTCTCTCTGTGTGTCGGTTTGTGTTTATCAGGCCATTCGTACCGTGTTGCGTCAGGACCTGTTTCCTCAGATCAAACTGTGGGAGTTCTACCAGGTCAAAGTGGAACATGCAGTGGAGGAGTTCAGAATCCTTCTACAAAATGGTGTGTAGAGGTTTGGACATGAATACACAAGTATTACTGGAAAACTAACTTGATAAGTATTTGCTTTTGCAGCAGCTTTAGAGCTATTGGTGTTTAGGTTTGTGCAGAGGTAGTACTCAACCAGTGGACCACCCAATGCTGACGCTCAAATCACCTGTTTAAAATAGTAGAAAATCATAAAAAACTTGTATGGTAACACCACTCTCGTGCCTTGTGTAGTCCCAAGGAACAATAAGAGCTTGTGTGCCATGGTTTTAGTTACATGCCACAGTTCTGTACAGTGTAAAATGTGTAGTCATCACATATCAAATCACACTGAGTCTAAGACGCCCCTTAAAGTCTGTCTTGTCCCCCGAAACGTTTGTTGAAGCTTAATGATGATGAATAGTCTCAGACAACTGTTTACCAGCATCTGTACCAGATAAATTTGACTTGATCTTAAGTTGTGGAGCTTCCACTGCTGCCTGCTGCTTCTCCAACATCCCTGAGTTTTCATTTATATGCTTGATCGTACAGCAGTCAGTCGATCATTGATATATCCTTGATCTCCCTGATAGAAACTTTTACTTGCTATTTGATACTAAATGAGACTAAAAATATCTTGAATGTGGTTGTAGGCAGTAAGCCAGACGGTGGTAAGACGGGAGAGAAGCCTGGCCTGAAGATCATCCAGGACCCACAGTACCATCGTTATGGCAACACAGTGGACATGGGCTCTGCTCTAGAGACATTTGTTCCTGACAGGTCTGACTCTTACTTGTTTAAGTGTGTCACAAGTATTTGCAAAAAAAGTCCATTGTTTCTCAGAGGCCATCAACTGCTGCTTGCTTCACTCGTAGATGTTGAAAATCACTATTTAAAGTTTAGTGAAGGTTTGTAGTTTCACATTTTCGTCCTGTCTGCTAGTGCAGTTTCTCACCACTGAGGGGACCGTGACTGGTTCATGTGCACAGATAGTAACCCCGACATTCCAGTGGCCTCTTCTTCTGCTGTGTGTTCACAGAATGTGAAGCGCCGCCGTTGTTAACGTCACTTTTGTTTTCACAGCTTCTCCCCGCAGCACATTGAGGAGTGCTGTGGTTGGTTCAGACAGAAACTGAACGAGCTGAACGAAGAGCAGCTCCACATCATCCAACAGCATCAGGAGCAGGTATGATCAGTATGTGGACAGTGATCCGGGTTTGATCGTTTATATTCTTCACATCTGAAGATGTGCGTGTAAAAAAAACCCAAAAACATATATCATGAATCATTGTGTTCTTTTTCTCCAGGCTGCCAACTGCGTAGTGGGAAACGTGGTGTACGAGCGTGTGGCTGCACATGGACCTAAACTGGGTCCCGTTAACAGGAAGAACCCTCTGGTTACCAGGTAACAGGATGAAAGAAAGAAAAAGAGTGGTCTGGACTGAACAAGAAGGAGAGGTGGAGGCTGGAAGGAGAGAAAAGAATAAAACGCATTACACTCACACATATTACACTATCATGTAATACAGGTATGAAGGGAAAAGCTGAATCACGAGCTTCACGATCGCTGATGTGTGATCATCTGTCCGTCTCAGGTATTTCACCTTCCCATATCAGGACATGACTCTGGAGGAGGAGATGCAGCTGTTGGAGCAGCCGGACAAGACGTGTCACTTCTTGGCTCACAACGGTTGGGTGATGGGTGATGACCCACTGCGCAACTTTGCTGAACCAGGTGAACGTGGTGAAGTGAAGTGCAAGAAAAATGGATGTAGACACAGCAATAAAAACATTTTATCTCTCCGTTAGAAAGGTACTCAGCAAATGATCTGTGGACGTTCCTTTACTCCCTGTAGGCTCTAATGTTTACCTGCGTCGCGAGCTCATCTGTTGGGGGGACAGTGTCAAGCTGCGCTACGGCAACGGACCTGAGGACTGCCCGTACCTGTGGGCCCACATGAAGAAATACACTGAAAATACAGCCAGATATTTCCATGGAGTCAGACTGGACAACTGCCACTCTACACCGCTACACGTGGCTGAGGTATTTTCATACATCATCACGTCTTTACACAGCTTCAAAGAAGGAGCTGCATATTCAGAGCGATATAGCAAAGCCTTTTTCTTATAGATAATGTTATAATAGCTCAGTAGGAAAAACCATCCGTTACTAAAGGCCAGTCTAGCAGCGTATTGTAGATAAGTGTGTCTGTGGTAACGGCAGACTCTTCTTCTCTCCCTGTCTGTAACGCTGACGTGTTACCGTGTCCAGGCCATGCTGGGTGCAGCCAGAGGGGTCAGACCCAATCTGTATGTGATAGCTGAGCTGTTTACAGGCAGTGAGCTGATTGACAATGTGTTTGTTAACCGGCTGGGAATTAGCAGCCTCATACGAGGTACAATCTCCTGCATGAACTAAACTAACTGTGTTTTTGTCTCTCTCTTCTCTCCACTGCTTTGTCCTCCATTGTGTCTTTACTCTCACCCTCTGGCTGCATGGCCTGGTTATTTTGACTGGCTGCCTGTTTCCCCTTCACATGCACTCTCCTCATCTTCATCCTATTTCTCATCTTTTTTTAACGCTTGCATTACCCTCTCCCCCTCTCCCCCTCACTGACTCTTGGTTTTGGTGTGCTGCCTTGCTGTGTTGGAGCAGTTCATGCTGGATGTGGCCCGAGCAGTGTGTCCTAACCTGTATGTGGTGGCTGAACTGTTCACCGGCAGTGAGGAGCTGGATAACGTCTTTGTGACCAAGCTAGGGATAGCATCGCTCATACGAGGTACAGTGTGTGTGTGTGTGTGTGTGGGGGGGTAGAAATGCACACCTTACAATTTGATTTTACTTTACTTTACTTTTCTTGGCAGACGCTTTTATCCAAAGCAAGGATAAATATACAAGGAGCTAGCGCTGGGTGTCTGGCTCAGGGAGACACCTGGTAGGGGATGGATTAGGAGTCAGACGGGGTTCGAACCTGCGACCTTCTGCATCCCAGTCTGACGCTTAACC
>JAUMTR010000009.1:723548-749682 GCA_032270685.1 Microctenopoma stevenorrisi
TAAACCTTACACTGTAAAGTGCCTTGAGATAACTTTTGTTGTAAAATGGTGCTATATAAATAAAATTGAATTGAATTTTATTAAATAGAACACACAAGAGTTTAATGACCAAAATGATGGGATTTTATCTGACCTATGAACTGCGCTGTATCAGTTGTGTCTCCATTGGATTGATGTGGCAGTGTGTGAACTAAGCTCCATCTCAATCTGTTTCATACTGACACAGGAGGCTATAACAGATGGACTGGAGATAGCGGTGTCGCCCAGGTCCTTGCACAGTGAACTAATGTGTCCTATCTGTCTGGACATGTTGAAGAACACAATGACAACCAAAGAATGTCTGCACCGTTTCTGCGCTGATTGTATCATCACAGCTTTGAGATCTGGGTGAGTAGTGATCTCCAGGAAGGCCCCTCCCTATTGTCCCTTTTGTGGTATTCTGGCTTCTGCTCTATTTAATTTAATAATGTGGATGTCAGAGTGAAGCTGTAAAGAATAAGAGGCGAGACAGGAGACCAGAGACATGTTGTCTCCGCTATATAAAGTTACTGGTGTATGCTAACATCACAGCTCTTGGGTTTGAGTGATATGAGTATTATTAGCATCAGAAGACTGAGGAGAAGAGAAGCAATTGTTGTGACCTTTAATCTATACATGGCCACAAGAGCAATGTTATAGACTGGTGGCAGAAGTCATGCCAACAAAACCACAGCACACCTGTTTTGAGCCTGACTGGGGACCATTGTTCCTGTCATTCTTTCTCCACATTTTCTGTCTACCTCCTTACGACATAATCTTTTATAGTTCTTATAGAACAGTGTTATGTTACTGTTGAAGTTAAAAACTTTAAACACATTAAACTTGAACAGTCCCACTAAATGAAAGTGTGTCCTTGTGTTTCGTGATGCACTGATGAGTCGACTGAAGATTGAAGTCAGTCACAGATAACCAGTTCTGTGCTGGTCACATTCACAAGCATTATCGCTCATGTAGTGCAGCTGAACGCAGTGAAGCAGTGAGAATCTTCACCCCTCGTTCATGAAGCTGTTTGCCCACTTCACTCTCTCGCTCAAAGTCATCATTCTGGGTCAGCTATGCTCCAGACATTGGTGTGAGGAGTATAGGAGCGAAATTGAGCCAGGACATTGGGCCACACTGTTTTTTAAAAACTGTTTTCTTAAAATTCCACTTTGCTCAAATGCCCTTTCACATGTGGTTACTGTTCCTATTTCTCTTTTCTGTTCGTTCTCAATCTGATTTTATGATATTGATCATTTAGCCAGCTTGATGCAAGTTCTGGAAGCCAGATAATATTAAACTCCACAGTAAAGCACTCCTTCAACTATAGCCCTGCTGCATTCACTGACTTAGTTAATCCAGGAATCAGGAGCTTGCTAGCTGTCTGCCAGCAGCTAATACTGCATGTTTTAGTTTATTTGAGAGTCTTGAGTTTCTATAATAGTAGTTAACATTTTTATATTGATGGTATTTTGTGTTGGCTGGTGATGTATGTGTTTCATATTGTCTGTTCTCCCTCTCTTTGCAGTAATAAAGAGTGTCCTACCTGTCGTAAGAAGTTGGTCTCCAAGAGGTCGCTGCGTCCCGACCCGAATTTTGATGCTCTGATCAGTAAGTAATCGCAGAAAGTCTAGTGCTGCTGTATGGAAGTACATTTGTTTAATATGCATTTATCCCATTTAGGTAAGATTTACCCCAGCCGTGACGAGTACGAAGCCCACCAGGAGAGAGTGTTGGCCCGCATTAGCAAACACAACAACCAGCAAGCCCTGTCCCACAGCATAGAAGAGGGACTTAAGATACAAGCTATGACTAGGTAGACACACCAGTCTCTGCACACAAACAGTGCAAACATAACACACACATTTCTGGTTTGTCTAATAAGTAGAATTCATTCTTATTTTTATCAGACTGCAGCGTGGTAAGAGGCACACAGTGGAGAATGGCAGTGGAGCTGAAGACAACGGGGACTCGTCCCACTGCAGCAACGCCTCTGTCCACAGCAACCAGGTACGTCCTCATTTAACCAGAGCAGAGTCACACTTATTATTATATTTAAACACGGCTGTGAATCAGCCACTGCACATTCTGGCTGCTTTAGAGAAATACTGATACTATAGTTTGTACTGTGTTTCTCTAGGAGGCAGGTCCCAGCATCAAACGCACCAAGACCAGCGATGACAGTGGTTTGGACATGGACAATGCTGCTGAGAATGGGGGTGGGGACTCTGTTATAGATGGTGGCGCGAGTGAAATAGAACTGGTATTCAGGCCTCACCCTACCCTGATGGAGAAGGATGACGGTCACAACAGGTAGTGTTAAACTTTGTCTTCCGACGCTGTGACTCGGTGTCTTTGTTTAGTGTATGCGGGGGGGTAACAGCCAGGAAGAAGCCCGTATGGACACAAATTACAACCAATCATTAATCTCCATTGTTTTCTCTGTAAACTACTTGTTGGTTAGCAAGTAAGATTTAGTTTGAGTTGAGAACTACACATTTTCAAATGATTATTAATTTGTGTGAGTGAGTTGACTCCTAAAACCATTTGTTCAGCCCTCATTAATGTAAGAGTAAACACCATCACATTAGTTCTGATATGCATCGAGCGGATGTGGCAAATTATTTGAGCAGTCTGGTCAGTGATGCTGACTAACACTAATTCCATGTGTCTGCATGAGAGAGCAAGATTAGTAATAACCCAGCTAACTCTGTATTTAGTTTATTGTTTCTGGTATCAATTCAATTCATCTTTATGTGTATAGCTCCAAATCATAACAAAAGTCATCTCAAGGCACTTGACATAGCAGGTTTAGGACCTTGCTAAATATATCAACTGCCCAAACATTGGAAGACTTGCGTCCTCATACTACGGGTACCTGATGGGGACAAAGAGGATTACTGACAGTGCTGATGCTTTTACACGTACAATTCAGAGTAACACATGTCGAGGTTTTTGTTGATGGTCCTTCATTGTCATAAATTAGCAAGTAGTGAGCCCCTGTCCCCTCCTTTCTGCTGTGGAAACGGGAAGAGTGGGACATCACTCATTTCTTTCCATTAGTCACGAGTCTCCAGCCTACTTATCAGTAAGGTCATTCTAACAATCCTTCTGGTAAAATGTTAGGGACAAAATGGAGCTCAGTCCTGTTGAGTTAGTTTGCTCTGTGCAGGCCGGGGGACTAAAAGGCGTCAACACCTGTGTGTACTCAACCACTGTCTGTTCACGTGTTAGAGGGAGCACATGAACCACGTCTGTGTGAACATTCACAGTTTAGTAACTTTCCAACTAACCAGAAGTTGACTTTGAGTTTATCACATCCATATTCTGCGCACAGCTGTGCCCACCTGTTTTTTATGCATGTTGTAAACACCCTGTGTGTCTGCAGCATGGAGTTTGTCCCACGCTACATCAAGACATCCGGTAACGCCACAGTGGATCACCTGTCTAAATACCTGGCTGTCCGATTGGCTCTGGAGGAGCTGAGAAGAAACACAGAGGCCAGTCCTGTTAACGTGGAGGCAGCATCAGAGAAACAGTACACCATCTACATACCTACTGCTGGAAACCAGTTCACTGTGAGTATACGCGCACACATCAGTCACACCAACAGCTGAAGCAGCACTGCACTCAAGCTAAAAATCTCAGTGACTCAGCGATTGAGCTGCACAGACCTGATGATAACCACTGAATTGAAGCAGTCAGGAAACCTTCTTGACGTTTCTACTGTCAACACTCTGTTCACAGGTTCTAAATGGTTCCTTCTCTCTGGAGCTGGTTAGTGAAAAGTACTGGAAGGTGAACAAACCCATGGAGCTCTACTTTGCCCCTACTAAAGAACACAAGTAGACACGTTTAAACGCACACACGAATACAAACGCATACACACTCACCAGTAGGAAGTAAACAGATGGACTTCGCCACACTTCCACACACACAAACAAGAGGAGAGGATTGTGCGTGTCTGAAGGAGATGAGGGGGGTGGTGGAACCCCTTAAAAGGACTCTTGTAAAAAGAAAAAACTTGTTTTATATTCTCTGTATCTTTGTGTCTCTTTCTATCATTCTCTCAGTAGAAGGTAGCAGATCATTACAGCAGGTAAATCTGAGATAATGGACTGTAGATTCCCTCCAACTCAGAAAACCAGGGTCCATTCACAGTCTGAACCATGAGCTGTTTCCAAGTAAAGAAAGTGTTTCATGCAAAAGCCCCTTTTATACTTGATACGTGATTTTTGTCTGTCCCAGATCAAAGTGCATCAGGCTAAATGATAATGAGCACTTATGCTAGTTTCTGATGGGACCTGGAATATAGGACGGTACGTCTGTTACAGCCCAAATCAATAAGTTAAGTTCATTAAAAAACAGCGTAATATTTTTTCAACAAAACGTTGCAACACCAACATCGTGACTGATGCATGTGCTTTCTAATTGTGGACTCCCATTTAATGTGAGTATGCCAGGTATGGAAGCAAAGAAAGGTCGAAACAATTAGAACTTTATTGTCAAACTAATTGTAAAAAGAAACGATACCATAGCACTGAAATATACAAACCATGGAATGAATGTAGGCTGTTTCAGTTGTGGTCATTTTGAGTTTTTTCCCCAGTCTCAGATCATATGGCTGATAGACTGGGAAAGATTCAGGTTCCGCTAACGCTCATCGGTACCCTAAATCTACAGGTGAAAACTTTAATTTTGTGTCAGAGGTTGGTTAGAAAAAACCTTCTGTAAATAGTTGAAAACATTTTTGAACAACTTAACAAGACATGCTGGAGATTTTTCAGAAGGGAATTTTAACTACAGACATTTAGACGAACACTAAGTCTTGAGTGGGGCTTAACATGACCTGCCGAGCACTATCTTAGCTCTGTTGTTTATTTCATGTACTCACGGGTGCCTGCAGCTCTATTCTGTGGTACAGGTGGCTGTAACGTGCCCACTGGATTTAATTAAACTATAAAACCTGCCCTCCGTACACGCATTCAGTACCTTTTATTAGAGCTCAAAGATATGCTCATGCTGAATGTAAATACATATTTTGTGTGTTTACAAGAGAACCTGTAACTTCACATTTAAAGGTTCAGTCATTAGGACTTATTTGCAAATGACCCTTGTTCTCACATGTCATGTTCTTGACAAGACAGTTTGTCAGTTTTTACGTAAACAACTGAGTTTTACACTACAAATGTTTTCCCAGAGTGAGCATCAGAAAATGCCAGTTGTGTGGTCACTTCCACTCGTTTAGCCTGACATTAGGTTTCAGTAGCCTATAAAACTCAAATAATTGTGACCCTCCTTTGCTTTCATAGGTATTCCTCCTGTGATGCGGTGTATATGGGTCCTACAGGAAAGCACTAGTTAGTGTATGTTTCAAGAGCAGTGGGCAGGACGAGAAAATTTAATCACATATGAAGCTAAAGTTTGAAGCAGAGAAATAATTCTTATGTTTATTCCAATAATGATGCAAGTGCTGTCTTTTTTGTTATCTTTCAAATAAAACCAGAAAATGGTGAAGGTTTGAATTGCTGCCATCTGTTTACCAGGGGCTGTCTGTGAAACGGAAGCACAGACAACAGGGTACGAGAGACAGCTTGGACTGCTACAGTATGCTGCCAATATGAACACATTAGGCTCCAGCTGTGTGGCTGCTCTGCTTTAAAGAACGGCTCTCAGACTCATTTAGAAACCCTGGAATCTTGTAGCTGTTGTCTTGATCTGTTGCCTGTGTAGACAAAATGTCTTCTGATACCTGTGGCTGCTCTCTATGGATCGTCCTTTTATAAATGTCTTTCGTAACATGGAAATGTGGAGTGTGTGTGATGTGGGAGGGGATTTTGCAGCGCCAGAGACGGGACATGACAGTATTCACTCAGTATTCATCTACTCGGCTGTTTCCACAAACCTTTGCTGTTAAACCACCATTATCACAGCTGATTTTCTTTCCTTACCGTGACTTGTTGAACAGTTTTCAGCTACAGCTCAGACATAGGACTACACAACACGCGAGGGTAAATTTGTTTTTGTTGTATTTCAGCTTGAAGACAGACACATGGCAACAGTTTGGTTAATTGTACTCTAATGTTTTATACAGTGTGTTTGGTTTTCCATGTAGCTGACAGAGGGGTCTGTATATTATGCTAGAATACTGTAGAACACCAAGAAAACTTGTGACATTCAGAGCATGAGAGTAAGTGTGTGAAGCCAAAACCTCTTTGTACCCAAACAAACTTTTCCATTTTTTAACTTGTGCTGCCATCGTGGTCATTGTTTCACTCACACGAGAACCTGACATTGAGATTCAAACGTGCTGTTTAACTGACCTTTGTATCTAAGGGCAGCCTTTTTTACAAGTCCTTTTCTAGTATTAGAGAAATGTTTGCATGTAAAAACCCCCTTATGTGGCGATCAGTACTGCAGAGAGTTCTGGAAGTTGAGTGGGTTGAGTCATGGGTGTCTTTCTTGTCTGAACTTATTCAGTCTATGGTAAGTTGGTTAATGGCCTCAAATTTATCCTCCAGGGCAGTTTCACATATCACCTGACCTGAACAGGCTTGTTAGGTGGACAACAGAGCTAATTTGGACTTAACAGAACCAGCCTGGTAGATGAACTTGAGGTCTCCCACCAACTGTTCTCAGCCTGAAGAAGGTAATAGAATGAGTATTAAAGTTCTTCAACCTCAACTTCCTGATGGTGCAAAGAGTTAAGTCGATGTTAAAGAAGGCTGGTCATTTTCAGTTCCCAAACGAAGACTTAAACCAGCCAGCCGTACTTTAAGACCCTATTGTCTCTTTTTGAGAGCTGCTCCAGCTCAGTGACAATAAAAACACAGCAGTGAGATTTCAGGGAAATTCCTGCTCCCCTCGGTGAGAGGTAATGAAAAAAATGGAGCCCCATCATCTCTTACAGCCTCTGAAGTAAGAAAGAATTAACTTCCAGTTGTATGTGTAGCACCCTGAAACCTTATTGTCACTTATAATCACTTTCAGAAAGCAAATCTGATTTAAACTGATGTTATGGTGAGGGCAATTCACTGCAGGTGAAGGTGCAACCCTTCTCTAAATCCACAGTTCTGCTCACACCTTGATGCTGAAGCCACTGTTTCAACACACAAGAACGTGGAAGTGTGCCTTGCAGTTTTGGTCCCGGTTTCAGAACAGTGTTTAGAACTCAAACTCTAATTTGTGGTTTTAGTCTGTGTGGGAACTGTTGAAACCGTGCCTTGTCCTTTACATGTGGTACACCTGCCCTGGTGTGGCTGCAGCTAACGGCCACCAGGGGGCAGATATATTAACCAGAAGTGAAAATTGAGTGGATGAATTGATTAGTGTCCATTTTGTTTCATGAGAAGCTGGAATTGTTCTTCCTTTGTTGCCATAGTCACTGTCCCAGTTTTGCAGTGAAGGCAACATGTGACGCCTGCAGCATGTAACAGGAGGGGCCGTGCTAGCTAATGTGCAGTAGTTATGAAAACAGTCAGGGTTTCAATATGAAAATATCGGTTCAGTTTTGTCACATTCCACAAGGCAGCCTGTCCAGTGACCTAGCAGAGATTGCTACTGCCCCTCACCTGTGCACTGCTCCTTATGATTTATGCTATTTCTGGTAATCATCTTAACCTGAGGTCCACGGAGCAGCTGTTCGTATTTCATGATATTCATCACTGTGAAGTGAGACATAGTTCTCCAGTTAGGATTGTTCTTTCACACCATTTATTTTGAGTTCTTGTACGTGTTAATGTGCCAACTCAATTGAATATGTCTGTAAATGACTCTGTGACGCTCTACGTTTGCTCTCTTTAGGAAAGTGTTTCAGAAGCTGAACTGTGCTAATAGGAGTGGGTCAACCGCCCAATTAACTCCACAAAAACAGCTTCACTCCCACCTCTTTTGGTACGTGTGTGTGTGTGTGTGTGTGTGAGAGTGAGTGGAACCTGTATACTGCATCTTTGTTTGGACAATAAATCTGTGTTCAACATGGAATGTGGATTACTGTTTATGTTGTGACTAAAATATTCAAGGTTAAAGATTAGAGTATTAATCATAAAAGGCATAAAGATATGGGACTAACTGCAGCTAGTTCACATGGAGCTGATTCAAACCACTAGATAATCTACAGTAATACATTTGTAGCTACATTGGGTCATTTATTTAGTCAGGTTAGTCCAGTTCACTGAAACGTCATTGCAGCAACTCTAAACGATGACAGAGGACGACCTGGGGCGTCTCCTCCCAGATACAGGGCGCCAGTACCAGACCTGCCAGTGCTGGTGTTGTGAGGTCCACGGTGCTTGGCAGTGAGCACAGAGCCCACTAGAGGACGTCAGGTTTCTAATGGTTTGGTCCGAGACATTTAGTCCAGTGGCCTGTGGAAGTCACCTTGTAGAGCTCTGACCGTCCTCATCCTGTTCCTCTCTGCACAAAGCAGCAGGTGTTCCTTTCATTTCTGTGAGTTGGTTACTAGACTGCTAACCTCGTCAGTGTGTTGTTGCCTCAGCCTTGAGCAGAACTGCAGCGTGGTCACAACTGAAACATTCTCAATCACTCTACAGCAAATTGTACAATTCAAAAATCTTGATTCAGATGTACTTTATTATTCCCCATGGGAAATGGTGGTTCAGAGTTGTTCATGGACACAGTAACAGTCTAAAGGGGGCCATCTTTGTTTACAGCTTAGCCTTTTGGTTGCCTCTGTAGTTTGTATGTCTGACTTGTTTCCATTACGTACATAACCACTGGGCAACCTCCTTTCTTCATACTACTGCCCCACATACCGATTTTTTTCTACCGCTGTATGTCTTATAGGGACACTAAGAGGCGCCCTTCACCATTCATAATACTTATCATGATTATTTTACTGCTGCAAACAAACAACCCTTACTCCTAAATACTACATTTGTAGAACATGGGACAGAGACATCTGGTTGTTACAGCCATGAACTGAGCTCTAAGTAAAAAACACAAATGAGTCATTAGTTATTTTCAGCATATTTTTTTATTTCTGATATAAAAAGAAACTATGAGCGATGTGGAATTGGTGTAAGTAGAAAAAAAAGTCAATGTAGATGTTCAGAAGTTGGCGAATCAAGGGATGATTGCTCCGATCCCAGCATGCACTGAGCAAAGGGCACCAGCCTGTGACAGTCAAAGAAAGCTTTCTGTTCCTCAACAGGACCGGTGAGAGGCTGCAGAAGAGAAGGAAGAGGAGGAAGAAGGAAGAGGAGGAGGTGTGTTAGAGGGAGCCAGCCAAGTCACCAGAGCAGCTGTGAAGCAGTTTGAAGGGAGCGCCGAGCTGCTTTGGACAGAATGTGTCTGAGTGAAGCATCTGACGTGCGTCTCTTCTCTCTGCGTGGCTGGCAGAGAGACAGGCAGAGGTGCCAGCACCCCCCCCCGCCCCTGGCTGCCACTGCTTTTACATCCTGGTGGAGAGGTGTGACTGAAAACAGTGAGAGCAGAACAAAAGAGGAAAGCACTGGAAGACACTCCGCTCCAGTACAAAAAGAAACAGGGATCATGTCCAAAAATAGAAAGAACAGAAGAAGCTTGTGTCTTATCAGCTCTGGTGACTTTCAGTGTGGCCAGAATATCGACTAAGGTCTGTTTAGAGAGGGTGTCTCAGCTGATCAGACAGTCTTCCTGGCAGTCAGAACTCTGACGATGGAGCCCACTCCGCCCACTGCCAGAGCCTGAGGGGACACACACACACACACACACACACACAGAGAGAGTAAGTCCCTGTTCTCTCTACTTCTCCAGTAAAAACACTGGATCTTGTTGTGTACTCAAAGATGCTGCACACTCACCTTTTCGTGCCACTGCAGCAGCACGGCGCTGCTGTTGTCGGACGGTTTCTCAAAGCCTCTGTAGATGTACTTCATCAGCAGGTCCACTCCTGCTCTGTCCAGCGAGCCCACAGCTTTCTCTATGTCGCTGCTCTTAAAGCTGCTCAGCACTTTGACCACCAGCTGCTCTGCTCGGTCCTACACACACACAGGATCCTGGACATCAGACAAAGCTTTTCCATCTGGTCATATTGGAATTCTGCAGAACTATCTGGATAGTTAACAGCACTTTCTGTAGATTTCCAAAGCCCTGACATGTCATTTCAGTCCAATCTATACATGCAACTTTAACTGCAGTTCAAATTAGAAAAGCTTTTATTGCACAAAACTGATGCCACATGTTTGTACATTATCACCATCAACACCAGAACTATTGCATGTTAACTTTGTCTTCTCTCTCCCCTAGTTGTGCTTCGTCCTCTCTTTCTCTCTCTCTCTGTACCTTTCTGCAGGTATCCTCGACCTCAGAGTTGTGTCATCCACTTTGCAGCTGCTGGCCCTACCCTGCTGCTTCCGGCTGTTCTTTTCTCTCTCCTCTGTCCAAGCTCATTCCTTACCTTCTTCCTGAGCTTCCTTTGGGAGGAAGGTATGTTTGAACAGCAACTTTAGCAGAGCTGCTGTCGTCTTCGGGTCTAGTTTGCTATGTAAATGTATATAAGTGCTTCCTCTGCATTTCCTCCATCAGATGACATCATCTGAACATAGAAAGTCCTCCACGTGATAGGTGGAGGTAAATGCGAGTTCCCGCCAAGCAAAATACATACAGTGTAACATGCAAATAAAACTCATTGTTAATTTTTCAGTTAAGTTGGCTGATGATTAGCAAATATGAAAAACGGAGGCTGACGAGCACTGATACCTTGGCGTTCTGGTTCTTGGTGTTGACTGGAGGGTTCTTCAGCACAGCTTGCAGAGCTCCATTCATGTTCCCCGTGGAAAACAACAGTCAAGGGCTAAAGGCTTCCTCAAGATTAGCATACACCGATCTCAGACCTCCTCTGTTGTTGTTGTATTATTGCTACATAAAGTCAAAGGTTATCAATGCGTTATCAAGGTCATTTTTACCTACTGAAATAACCTACAACCAACGCGTTCAGGCTAAGCACAGACAGATGCATTTTGGGTTATGTCCCTTTTTTCATTTGCATGGTAGAGTTGCATTTGTAGAAGCAGTTTCCAAGAGTTTCCGGGGTCTATCAGTATCATGACCATGTTTTTATCGCGTTCGAAAAGCAGGGCACTGTTCAGCTACAGACAGACAAGTGAACTGCTCACGACCACACCCTCCTGCACGGACCCCGGAAGCGAGCATCTGACAGCTAATCAAAGGAAATGTGCAGCAAACTACACAGAACATGTCGAACACATGTCCTCATCGCGTTGTTAACTAAGCACAGTGTGAGCAGCCGAGATATTTTAAATACGGTTAAAAGTTAAATTGTTATTTCGGCCTTCTTGTAGCCTTCGGCTAACTAGTTTGCTAACGTTAGCGATAGTTACACGATAACAGCGGCGATATGTGTTACTGAGCCGGTGTTGCATTCATTCTAGTTAATGCGCGTTAAAACACGGAATAACAGAAGTTAAAGCTGAAGGATATTGTCTGAGCAGAGCGTCCACTTCTGCCTCGTCCGGACCACCCTGGTTCTCTCCTCCGTCTTCCTCGTCCACAAACTTGTTCTCGTCATATTCATCTACGTCTACCTTCCTGAACCGGTCGGACGCGGTATTTTTGGACATTTTGATTACAGTGGCAAAGGCTGTTTAGGGAGAATCGGCTTTGAGGACAGCAACTATTTCCAGCTGTCCAGTTTGTATCTACACCTACCGCTTCCTTACTTCCTTTCCTTTTTACACTTCGTCGGGGCTTTGTTGCAGCACAGAGCAGAGGTGTTAGCGCCACCTGCCAGACTGGAGTGCATAATGCCAGAGAGGCATTCAACGAATGGGAGCAGGATTATTTTGACTTTCAGCCATTTTCTGTTATTTTGACCTAGGAGCAACTGCTTCATGTTGAACTGTAATATTAATATGAGGTGTTACGCATGGACATTATGAAGCCTGCATTAAGACACGATGACCACTAGAGGGCACAAAAACAAAGCAAACAAATGAGCTGTGAAAAATCAGTGTACAATGACTCTGGCAGCAGGAGTGACTTGAATCAACACACTGAATGTGCACTGAATGGGAATGCAGGTTAAAATACAAAGTAATCAACGTTTCCAACAACCGGATGATATCTGCAGCACAGAATGTCTGGGTGTTGCCACAGAGGAGAAGTTTCTGAACAGATCTGACACCGCTGCACATAAATTTGCACATTCTTCATCATCACAATGCACCACTTTAGAAAACACACATGTACAGATGGATTTAATCTGATCTGTGACGTTCAGACGTTGCACAACGACATCACCATGCTGTACATCTCATCATAAACCCAACAGCAGACTGGAAATAACAGCAGTTAATTATAGTCTCCTCCTCACAGGCTCTCCATCATCTGCCTTCTGCTGCAGCTTTCTTTCACTTGTAGTGATCCTAACCACTATTTTTCTCCTCTCACAGCAACATAGCTGCAGTGTATTGTCTTCATACAAAAGACTCACAAACTGCAGGAAACACTTTTAAATGGAACGTTTTTTTAAACTTATTCTAGTTTTTAACTAACACTTCTAAAAATATCCCCAAACTCTTTTACATTTAAACCTAAACAATCATTTCATGCTCACACACATATGTCTCTACATAAAATTGATGTTTGGTATGACAGAGTTTCAAGGTTTCTGGTCTCCTCTTTACACACAGATTTCCCCGGAGAACTGGAATCTGTTCAATATGACGAGCTGTGGATGGGGAAAGACCTTAACTCTTTGCAATCTTCCACAGAAATAATGTTGCCAGTCCTGTCATGAGCGATGGCACAGAGTGTGGAACCACAACCCACTGCTGCTCGCACCAACCAAGCCTCCATCCTAACCCCTGACCCAGTATTAGCATGGGAATCAGCAGATGAGATGAGAAATTCCATAAGGTTTCAGGTGAGGGCTCACTGAGATGAGCTGCGTTTTCTTCTCAGTTTCCTCTTGTTGTTCCATCTCACAGTCAACGGACACACCCAACACCAGGCTGCACTCTCTACAATGCCCGTCAGGATGCAACAAACAGCAGCTACAGGAAACTATTATGGAGGAACAGAAACTGAAGAGGATGTTTTACTAATAAAACTATTTCTATGATTCAAATAAAGCACAGCGATTCCAATGAGATTAAATGAACAAAATAGTTAAGTCAGACAACAATTCTGGAGGAAGTTTCTCTTTGTGCAGTGTCTCTGAAACAATGATTTCTACATGTGCTTGTGGTGATAACTTTGGTGTATCGAAGCTAAATTCTGTAATAACATAATTATCACATTTAAGACACGAACCACTTTCTAACATTCAGGATGCACGGTTTGTGTGGATAAGAATATAAACATCACATCAGACTTTGAACTTCATCCCACGTTTTTTTCTACGTGGGATAAATTTAATTCAATTCAGCTTTATTTATATAGCGGACAGAGGAGACCTGCTGTTCTTTTCTCTCTCCTCTGTCCACTCACCCCAACCGGTTTCTTCCGTTAAAGGGAGTTTTTCCTCTCCACTGTCTCCCAGTGCTGCTCATGTGGGACTGTTGGGTTGTTGGGTGCTTTATATGTGAGGAGACTCTATTCTAGATTTAACAGGAAGCCAATGGATAGAATATTTATCAGTAATGAAGTACTGATAAATGACAACTTGAACCTGCTCCCAGTTTTTACGGTTGAGAGGCACCATGAACACATTTTATTGCACAACGAGGAAACCACACTGCAACAGATGTAACACAGAAAGCTTTAATAGGCAGGATCAGGATGCTGCAGAAAGCTGCAGGAGTGTTTAGAAAACAACATATATTGACACTGCATTAATACAAAAGTCATGGATACAAAAAGCTGTTATAAAAATCTAAGAATCAAGTCATGAGCATGTATAAAAAATACTTGCATATGGTAAGTAGTGGTAAACAATCACTATGTAGTATTTTCAATGGTTTCATATATGAGCTGTGACACATCACACTTTCCCATCAGAACTTAGAATTGGAAGGAGAGCTGAGAGCTGAAGACCTGCAGGGCAACCTGGTCCATGTGGGTTCCTGCAGCTTAAGCGAACATCTTGAACTTGCTGCCATCAAGGGGGGATATCATGAGCCGTGCTGAGCCTGGGGAGTGGAGTGGTCTCCACATGTTCCTCCAGATCACCGTGCAGACTCGGGAAATCATCAGGACACACGCTAACACCAGCAGCACGACTGGCAGCACATAAGGGAAAGATAAATAACAGCCAGAAGAAAAAGGTGAATCATTTTAGGTACACTTTGCTTTGTGTATTCAGGCTCTTTTATTTGACATTAACACAACTGCTATTTTCTCTGTGCAGCTACACTCAGCATCTCTCTTCACATCTGGATACTTGCTAAGGCAAGCTAACATTTCCTCATGGCTCACCCAGGAACACGGTGTTTGGAGTGGGATCAGCTGGGTTAAAATGTCTGAAGACGTTTCCGACCAGAGCCACGATCACCACAGGGTAGATGGTCAGGATGTTACGCACCCAACGGTCCAGCACCCAGTTCTCAAGAATGAACCTACACACACACACACACACACACAACAGTGTCTGTTTACATCACACAACTGTCTGAACACAACATAGATCTAATTTTAGCAGGGCACGGAGCTTCATCGTGAGCTTACCACAGCACCACCTCTGCAAACAGGATGCACAGAGACGCAGTTGCTGCTGTGCTCCTGTCCACGCCCCACAGGTGGAGAACCAGTGTGAAGTTGATCAGCGAGGCGATGGAGATCCAGGTGGAGTAGACAGCCAAACCATTCTGCACCTGAAGAGTATTATTCACAAGACACAAAGAGGACTTAAATAAGACCCAGAATAAAAGTGAACACCTGGTTTGTGAGTCCTACCAGTATTCGGAGACAGGCCAGGTCTTTGCGATGGTACGTCTGCAACCAAAGTCCATAGTAATCTGTGGCGAAGCAGCAGCAGAACAAAGCACTGTAGCTGGACAAGGCCATCAGGATCAATACAACCAGAGCTGCCAGCATCAACCTGCAACACAGAGGTGCACCATGGTTTCAATGAGTCAGCAAACCATTCTTACATATGTGCCGGAAACATACTCTCTGTCCCACAGCAGCAACCACGCCACATTCAGCACCAGGTTGAACAGCCAGCAAAAATAGAAGGTGTAGGGCAGCAGACTCTGAGCCCAGGATCTATTAACAGAAAGACAAATATCAGTTTCATCCGCGTGCTGCTGAGTCAGAAGCACTAGCACATTAAACAGCTCTTTAAAGAGACTCTATACCCTCTGAATACATATGAGGTGATGTAGAAGACCATCAACGTGAGCCAGGTGTAGATAACACCCCAGATAGAGAAGGTCCAGCCAGCTGGAGTGATGTCGGTGTCGTAGCGTGCCGACACATTTCCGGTAGGGGAGTAGAAGAGTCCTGTGAACACAACACAGCATTAGTGAGGTCCAACACCGGTAACAGCCTGTTGCTGGGTGGGGCTGAGATCAGAGCTCCAGTCAAGTTTTTCCACACCAAACTGGGAAAACATTTCTTCCTGGCGTTGGCTTTGAGCCCGGGAGAGCTGGCACAAGGAAGTATGACACACACCATCGTCTACATAAAACTGTACACTGCAGTGTTAGAGTGGACAGAACCACAGCATCACGGCTTTTGAGCTGGATTAGAGATGCCTGTGATGCACCACGATGCAGCCCAATTAAACTTAACATAAAATGACAGCACCGTGTACATGGCACTTCCTGAAAGTGCACATTACAAATGAGCCAGTGTTCTGCGTTAAAGACTTTTAAAGATGAACACCAACAACATGCTCTGGTTTGACATGTGTAAGACAGATGGGACATCATCTGCCAGTCCTCGCTAATGTAATGTGTCCTCACTGTAAGACACTAGAACCTTTACAGTATCGTGGCTCCAGTGTCCAGGTACCAACCTGGCGTTGTTTTCTTTGGGGTTTCACCGGCCGGTGTTGATGTTTAGCATCTCGGCTAACGTGGTTTCTTAGGTAGGTAAATGTTCTCTGTGAGATGAGTTTGGTGGATACAGAGCAGTGCTGAGCTCACATCAGGCAGCCACCGTCACACCCGGACACTTTTTAGGCCGCATACCAGGCTACGTCGTTATGAGATAATCGACTGTGTTGTAACACTGCATCGCTGCAGAATCACCAACGTTTCCATAGCGATGCATTATTTAAGTGATGATTTTCAACACTTCTATGAAAACGTAGTGATCATCTTACCACGGACACAGAGAGCATCAGATTAAAGAGCTTATACAATGGTTTTCATGTGTTACATGAAGTAAACGTTGTTACGTGGTCAGAGGCCAAAGCTTGAGGTGAACATGTGTTTACACGCTGGCTGCTAGTGAAACACTCCAACAGTCAGTGGTGTCAGTCTGCCTGGTTCATCAGTCTCGAAATGAAGCTGCTTCAACAGTATGAAAGTCTCCGGGTCAATCAGAAGAGAGTGGGTGGGGTTGAAGAGACACAGGAGCTCAAACAAGCCATTATACTGTCACTGCCAGGAGCTGTTGCATAAAATAACTTAACCTGAAAAACACCAAATGTTTGACCCGTGGGGCTAAAGAGACAAACACAAACCATACATTGGGAATAATATGTAAAGTAATGCACAATATAATTTGCTCCCGCTTGCTAAATTATGAATGAACTCTTCTGATTAACCACATTTTTTAGAAAGCTTGGTTACGTTTGAATTGCCACATGCAGGCCTGATTACTTTCAGACGTGATGAATGAAGAAATCTCGTGAATGAACCTAAACGATGTCAACCAGCAACACGCCATGCTGTGATCTAAGGAAATTTAAGAACAGATGACAAACTAAGTCTTGACATGTGTCAGTCTGGAAAAGATGAAAGATATTTCTAAGACTTAAAGACGGCAGAGAACCACGATCAGAGACTTTATCGACAAACAGGGAAAACCTGAGACGGTGGTGAACATTTCATGTCCAATTGAAATTATCCCAAGAGCACAATGACTCGTCCAGGAGGTTATAAAGACCCCAGATGATATGTGAAGAGCTGCGGAGCCCACTTGCCTAAGTTAGGGGCAGTGCACAAACCATAAGAACGAGAAATGGGCAAAATGGCATCATGGGAGAAGCACAACACGTTCATCCAAGAATGGGTTTAAACAAAGACAAATGAGGGTTGTGCAGCGGACTAGTTAAAGTCTGGATTTAATCAGGAGATTTTCTAGCATGACCTTAAACATGCCGTTCATGCTCCGAAACCCTCTAATGTGTGGAAATCAAACTATTCTGCAAAGAGGAGTGCGCCAACATTCCTCCACAGACACGTGACAGACAACAGAAATTCTACTGCACTGGTGCAGTAAACCAACAGTTAGTAGGAGTTAATGACGCTGTCACAATGGACCAGGAGCAGCATTTTGTATTTCCTCAGGTTGACTTTGTATAATATACTATTAGGGAAGTGTTTGGATCAGATCTGAATTATAGTATACGCATACTGTACCGTACTGTCGGACAAACTTTAAAAACCAGGGTTAGAGGTTAGTGTAGTGGGGGCAGGGCCCGTACAGTGACTCACTCTGTGACTCACTGGACAGACTTATTTATACACGAGGAAGGAAGAAAAAGGTTCCCCACAAAATTGCAGCTCTTCACTCTTCTAACTTTTTCCCTTTCTTAACCTCTGCTTTCAGAGCTCTGAAGAACAGTCAGTAATTTAAGAGAACTTTGGAGCGGAGGGAAACCTCATCAAACTACTGAGGACTCACAAGTGAACCCCCAACTACAGCTGTTATTCTGTGGGGCTGTGAGGAACCACTGGTTTAATCTTTACCAACTCTCTTCACTGCATCTTATGAATTCAACAGTATCCTAATGTGAAACAGTGACTACAGTTATACACATGTGTAAGTATTAACACATTTAAGTATTTTACACAAAAAGAAAAGAAGAGGAATCTAAGATCTCCATCCAATCTGCCACACCCTCATGTGAGAAACAATCCTCTCCTCTATCACGAAGAAACGCTCACATACACAACTGGACTTTACTTAAAGAATCAACTTTCCAACCTTCACGCTCCAGCGCATCTTTATTCTATAACTCGCGTTTTATTCTCAGTGACAGAACCAGCGCGAGTCCTGCTAATGACCTGATGTCGTAACCAGAGAAAACGCACTTACAGCAGAAGAAAAAACAAGACATTAAACTCTATCTAACTCAAAACACCCCAACGTTACGTGACTGGAACTCACCTTTGCCTGCTCCGGCCAAAGCGTTAATAACTAGCACGACAACAAACACCAGCGTGGACAGGATGATTAGGAATATTCTGGGACAGCTGTTTTCCTTCATGTTGGAGAGTTAGAGCTGCTTCGTTGTGTCGCCTCCGTGTGTCTGTGCTGCTGCTGCTTTCAGGGACCGTCAGGCCGAGGGACAAACAAAAACGCCAGATGATGCATTCACGTGCTTTATGTAAACGCCCAAACGCTCGTGGCAAATGTTTGGTCCCTCTTAATAATACTGAAGAAAGTAGGTTTTCTTCTCTGTTCATTAGGCAGATTTGAGAAACATTGGAGGGCTAACACCGCCCTCTGCAGGAACATACATACAGGCTTACTTTCTCTGTTGTACAATTGATCTAATATGTGCTGAGAAATCCTTTAGTGTTGAGCGGACATGGTTTTAAAATGTGCATGAACAGAAAAGTGCTAAATCCTGTGTTTATGTTTAAAGCTCACAGAGTTGGTTGGGTGTAAACAGAGACTTTTGGATGGGTCAAATGTAGGAGACAAATGTATTCAATGACAATAAAGCAGATTCTTCTTCTTTTCATGGTCAGTAAACTCAACCATGCATTAGCTTGGTATAATTATTCCGTGGGTTCAGTTACATCTGTGTGTGGTGGCCCAGAATTGTTGTATATTGAGGGCAATTCTGACAATTAAACTGTATTTTACTCACATGAACTGTGATTTCAGTGGGTTGATCAGACCCTTTTACCTCCTAACTGCTGCGTTCCTCTGCTGGAAACTGGCTTCATGCAAGACCAATGAAACAAACGCATGCTGACAGGAGCTAGAACACTGGAGCAGTTTAATCTGAGATAACCCTATAAGAAAACTGGGCCTTCTCTGTGCTTCACAGGTGTCCTCTACTTTAAAGTCTCTAGAATCCTGTTATCCTTTGTAACCGCAAAGCAGATGTGATTAAAGAAAGAAGTCTGATTTTGTTTAATCTGGACGGAGCACATTCTCCCAGAAGCACCTTGGACTGTCAGCGTTATAGGTTTCTATTACAAGAACGGCTCTAGCTAACAAAGTAATATATGGTGCGAGATAGAGCTGATGTGGGTTTAACTGTAGTTAAAATGCACGGTGGTTCCCCGGGAGTCCATTCAGAGGCCTCCCCTGTTCAGCTTATACAAGTATGAAAAACAAACTCCTGTCACAAGTTTGTCAACAGCGTTGACACAGAAATAAGAACACTGAGCATATCATTTATTATTGACACTTACAAATCAAACATTAAGACGTTATTTTGTAGGGGAAAGGCCAAGCTGCACACAACGCAGCTCAAAGCTGAGATCTAAGACATTAAAAACAGCTGAGGAGCAGTTTTACATGAAAGGCGGCCTGAGGCGCTTCACCCATCTGTTGTCAGATTAGAGAGCACTGAGAAGCATGTGGAAACACAAGCTAATGTCTTGGATGTACAGTAAATCACTTTAAATCAAAGGACAGCCCAGAGAACGTGTTGCTGTGGCAGCGGCTGTGTAGCACGATGAACGCGTAGCTGTGTTCAGTGTGGTACAACAAATACATGAAGCTTGAAACACGAAACTTTATTGGTCTCCTGGGAGAATTTCTGTGGACAGGCTGCCCCTTTGAGGCGCCAGGGTTCAGGGTTTGTGTCTTCTCCAAGGACACCTCGCCTGTAGCCTGCCAGGACTGGGAATGAACCCTCCCCCTTGGGTTCGAACGCTCTACCCTGTGGAGGTCTGCGGAGAGTTCACTAGACTTTATGCTTTGCTTTTTATACTGACACGCAGTGTGAATAATATTCACAACTGCTCCACCAGTTTGATGGGGGAGTGCCACTGTCAGGTGTCTCCACACATGCAGGTTTGAGTCCAGGTTTTGGCTCAGCACTTCAAATCAGAGGTTTGTCCTAAGGTCACTCCAGACCTGGATCAGGTCCAGGAAGAGTGCTGAGGTTCCACACTTTTAGATTTTTTGTATAACCAGATTTCTTAACCATTTTGTGTAAAATGCCTTGAGATGCGATTTTATAAAAATACAGTTGAATTTAATTGAATTACTGGTCCTGGGAACACAAAGCTTTATGAAAGTTTATGAGCACTTTTAATGGCCTCACGACAAAATGTGCCTGTGGAGGTCTGCAGAGAGTTCACTAGACTTTATGCTTTGCATTTTCTACTGACACGCAGTGTCCACCCCGAGTCTGGTTCTGCTGTAGGTTTCTTCAGTTTCTCTCCACTGTGGCCTCAGTGCTGCTCAAGTGGGACTGTTGGGTTTTCTACATAATTCTGTATATATACACTTATATTTTGCCATGAGAATAAAAAGTGCCATGAGATGACTGTGATTTGGAAACATACAAAGAAAAATGAATTGTATTGACCAGTGCATCAGTGCCACACTACAGGGGCTGGAGACTTTGTATAGTAAAGATTGAGCTTTATTCTTTACCTTGGAAAAATGTGTGTGATTGTGAGGTATAAAGTGAAGGCCTCTGTACTTCTACAGTTTACAGTTATTATTGGTTTTGAACGACACATGAGATTTGTTAACTAGAAAGAAATTCCCACCTGTGGAAACACCACGATATAAGCAGGAACCAGAACATTTGACACTTTATGCAAGTTCCACAAAACATCTTCCAGCGTTTGGAAGCGAGACATCAACGTCTGTGAAGGTTCAGTGCATCAGAATGTGATAGATTTATTTCATGTGCTTGTCTTTAGTAAATACTGCGTCCAAATGTGATGTGATTCTGTTAAGAAGCATGTGGCTGACAGTTCACAGCCTCCGTGCTGGTGTTTTCATAGTCTTTGTGTAGCTCCAGTGGTCCATACAGGTCCTCCAGCACTGCCACTACCCTGCTCTGGACTGAATCCACCTGCTCCAATGGGCAGTATTCATCTAGGCTGGACCTGAAAAACACAAATGAACCTCTCACTTTTCACCAAACAGTTCCCATTATTATTACTGGTGTAGACGCTTAACTCTGTGGTTACCTGGACATAGTGACCAGCGTGGGTTTGGGCAGAGGCAGCAGAAACAGGCGTACGGCTGAGATGAGTCTGTCAATCTCCTCGTCG
The DNA here is from genome assembly GCA_032270685.1 of Microctenopoma stevenorrisi. NCBI lineage: Eukaryota > Metazoa > Chordata > Actinopteri > Anabantiformes > Anabantidae > Microctenopoma > Microctenopoma stevenorrisi. The sequence continues at coordinate 744,902 of JAUMTR010000009.1, forward strand.
GTGCTGATGTGGTGAGGCAGCTCAACGGAGTCGCAGGTTAACCCCGCCTGATGGACCTGAGAGAGGACAGATGGGAGCGCAGAGGAGGAGGAGGCGGGTGAAGCAGCAGGGATGGCGGGGTGGAGCAAGTAGTGTAGGTGAGAAGAACAGCAGCAAAGGAGTGACAAAAAATCAGAGTGAGAGAAAGATCCTGTTATTACATTTTTAGGTAAACCGTAATAAAAATACAACATAAATAAAATATAACTGACGTTTTAGTTATGCATGCCTTTACTTCGAAAGGCACTGTATTCCTATTCTATTATTAAATAACTCTACACATATAAAGGAATAGTTCAGCTTTATTATTAAGTATGATCATACATGCAAGTAACTAAATATTGCACAGAGAGTATGACTTACACTAACATCAAATGTAATGCTAATATAACGTCTTTTCGTGCTGGCATAAATACAAAGTACAGCTGAGGATGAAATTCAAATCATAGCAAGATTAAATATCACTTCTGTTGTACTCTGAACCACAACTTTAGGATCACATAAGGAGAAACATCAGTCCTCAGACCCGTCAGAGATTCCAGACTGAACCGATGTTGGCAGATACTACAGCTCCTATTAACTACTAGTTATAGTGTTGTCTTCTTACCATTTCGTAGTCTGGGCAGGGATTTCTTGACTTTACACTGGAAACCAGTCGGACTAATGAAGCCATGCTGAAAACACATGAACACAACAGTCTTTGAATAGGTCCTGACTCCATCTGGCACAGGAGCCCAGTGTTACACACCAACGGCTGGGTTCAATAAAGACGTCTTAGACTGTTGTTTTTAAAGATAAAATCCTCCAAGGGGGGAACGCAGTGTTCTATTCATTTGTGACTTTGTTCATTTCATGATATGTTTATGCATATATTGCAAATAATTCCCATGTTCTTTGCCACTGTACAGTCGAAGCTGTAAATAATACCTTCACAAAAAGTAGTAGAAGTAACATCTCACAATGCTCTGCACCACCTTCCAGACGAGCTCTAATCTTAGTGGCGGCGGTGACGCAAAATGAGTCACTTAGTTTGTCTGTTTCCGACCTCTCAGCACCGCGTGGGTGTGGAAACGTGCTCTCACTGAAGATTTCTGGAACTGTTGCTAGTTTTGTCTGCAGGTATTAGAGGCAGATAACTTCACCTCACTATGCCTCCTCCCACAGTAGTGTACTCTACAGGGGGTTGGAGATTTAACACACTAATCATTGCAATTTTGGATCTGTGCGGTTCATGTTTCTGTTCTGAGGTAACAGAGCTGCTGTTATTTGTTCTACAGCGATGTCTGCTCTGATAGAGTTGGCGGAGCGCGCCTCACTGTGGGGTGGAGCGATGGAACACACTAAGTTACATGTCTCAGTCTAACCTGGGAATAATTCTTTTGGTGTGTCTTGTAGTATTTCAGAAGGTTGCGGCAGATATTCTAGTCATTATTAAAAGACTGATTTTAAACACACTAACATTGACCCCTCTTTTTACTCTGTCTTAAACAATAGACCATCTCTAAAATGCTTTTTTGTATGTTAGCGGCCTGGTTAAGGCAGAGGGCTGGGACGCAGTGACTCCACTTTAGAAGTAGTTAGAATACGACCGATTTGTGTTTAAAGGTTCTTCTATTTCTTCGTCATCACCACACAGTCCTGAACGAGGAAACTGGATTTGTCTGCTATGACGTCCCAGTAAAAGGAGACATTACCCAGGGTTGCTGGCCCAGCGTGAAACTGTCTCTTCTCCATCATCCTCTACAAGATCAGCGAATGCTGCCTCCAGGTCCTCCAACTGACGTATACGTCGATCCACGCACTCCTCAAGCTCCTCCTGCACACCCACACCAACACCCACAGTTAACTATCAGCTGGAGAGAGACAGGAGAACACATTCCTCCCTAGTATCACTGTAGTGCAGCTACAGTTAATAGCAAACCAGTTACGAGTTAGTTTGGGTAAAATGGTTGTGTAATGTGAGCATCTAGGTTTTCTGTTTCCCTTTGACTCAGACACAACAGAATCTGGTCTGTTTAATGCCAGCTCTTAATGCTGGTACGGCTCTGCCTATGTTGCCTATGACAGTTATGCTGCTGCTCACACATCTCATTCAAGCTTTAGCCAATTACACCATAAAAGCTGTGGAGCTCAGATGTTTTCTAACATTTGTTCATTGTGCCTTAACTGGAAATCACAGGTGCAGTCATTCCTGCTGCCCTGATCCCAGGTGTTCTCTCTGTTGCTGCCTTGATGCTGTACTTTGTGTACTTTACTTTGGGAAATGACACACACCTGACCACAGAGCAGCTGAACAACAACTGCAGATTGCTTCCTCCATATAGAATTAAAGCTGACGGTCAACGTTTAAAGCACATCTTGATCGTTGTGGTGACATTCAGAGCTGAACTGTACTGTAGTACACAGCGACTCGTGGATCTGTTTGTCTTCCACATAAATCTCTCACTCAGATGTATTGGCCATGTTTTCACATGTGCTTACAAAGAATCTGGATCCAGCTAATGGTGTAGTAACAGCACAAAATACCAATAGCTATGTACAACAGCAAGGCAACAAACAGAACATTTGTCCAGTAAGATTCAACTCTGTAGATCAATAGGTAGATATGTGATTAAATTAAGACTTTGCTCTCATCTGGCCAGACGTCAGTTTTATAAACTCTGCATTTCACGTTCTTTTTCGACTTCCACACAAACTCTACGGGTTCAGTCTTCTTCTACTCGTGCTGTCATGGACTCAGTGAGGCCTGTAGGACCTGACATGTAATTCCTGTCTTTTGTTAAATAAAGAAAGGCGAAAATGTTCTTGCTTTTTGTCTAATATCAAGAGCAGCTATGACAGTATGTTTTAAATTATGAAAACAAAGAATGAAAATCGGTGGTAGTAACTGTGACGTATCATCTGTGTGAGGCTGTGACAGGTGGACTGACTAAACCATATGTAAACCATGAAGACTGACCTGACTGGCATCTGGACCTGGAGCTCTGAAGCTGTAGAGTTCCTTCAGGATGGTATACTCCTCCTTGACACAAAGACAACACGGAGCTGAAGTCAACTGAAGAATCTGTTTTCACTGTGCACTTCTACCTTTGATCTCTCCTGCTTTAAATGCACATTTAGATTTTGATGCTTTCCTTCCATAAACACAGCTGCAAAGTCCCATCCAGTTTGTTGTCATTCAATAATACATTGACCTCTTTAGGTTAGAGTATATAGAATGTGTCAAGCATTGCTGTTATTTTTATAGTAGTACTGTGTTTATTGGCCCAGTCACATATGTTATAAATAAAATGTACTCTAGGATGAAAGTGACCACCTGCTTGTGGTTCTGAACCAATCACAATTCAAAGTATAAATTTTACTTTACTTTACTTTACTTGGCAGACGCTTTTATCCAAAGCGACTTACAAGGAGAAGACACTGGCAGTTACCATTCAGAGATACTACAACAAAGCACCCTGATAAGGCCTAACGCGTCCAGACAAAGGACATGCATAGGAATTGTTTAGTGCTAGACAACGTAATGAGTGTGTGCGCGTGGTAGACTAATGTTGTAACCGTGTTAGTGAAACGTCATGTCTCTCAGATGATGCTGGGATGTACCTGTGTGTATAATTCCTTGAAGGGATTCTTACATGAGAAGAAATCCAAATCAATGTCCAGGATGTATGGATCTGTGTCACACAGAAGTGCACATATTCTCTTCACAACATAACTGGTAGATCCTTCATCTTCCCCATCATCATCTCTCAGTGCCGTCCCATTCTGGCTTTGTTCTTGTTTAAAGTTGCCGCCCTCTGCTGGGTGCAGTGCGTCAGTGCTTGTTGAGGGGGGCTCGGAGCAGCCGGCTTCCTGGGTCTGATTACACTCAGCCCGACGCCTCTTGGTAAAACACCTCTCTGGATGCTCGTCAGCTTTCTTCTCTGAAACAAAATGTCAGCAAATCAGCAAGAAAGAACTCGGCAGAAATCTGTGTCAGAAGAAAATGTGTCCATTCCCACTGGTGGGTAAATAAAAGATAGTGATACAGGGGAGGAGAAAGAGCTCGGGGAAGGAATAGTTTTCATCAGGGCAGATCAAAACTGGTTTGTAACCTTGATAAAGCGTCCTTGTCTCTTGTCCACCTATTCTTTCCAGAGGCACGGGACTCGCTTTGACAGGACTGACTTTGACCACGTTCAGTGTGAAAGGTTTACAGTCCTCCAGCTGCTCCTCACAAACGTACAGACCATCACTGAGGAAGTAGTTGTCTGTGCATGTCAGCCTGCAAAGGGCGAAGAAACACAAGAGGCAAACAGAGACATGGACAGGCAGACGATTAATTCAATTCAACTCATTTCAGCTTTATTTATACAGAAAAAGAAGAGAAATCCGCTTTACTGTCATTGATACATTTTTACATGTTACAAAGAAATTTCTTCTCTGCATTCGACCCATCCTCCCTTGGGGGGAGCAGTGAGCAGCCGCAGGCGGCGCTCGGGGAGCGATGGCTGGGTGTCTCGCTCAGGCACACACCTGGTATGGGTGATGGGCTGGGTGCTGCAGCTGGAAATCGATCCAGCATCCCAGCCCTCTGCCTTAACCACTGAGCTACATACATAGCAAGGTTTGGGACCTTGCTATGTATGTATATATGTATAAGTGTATATTTAAACAAATGAATGCAGAAAACCCAACAGCCCCACTTGAGCAACAGTGGAGAGGAAAAACTCCCTTTAAGAGGAAGAAACCTCCAGCAGAAC